>WURT03647341.1:0-19356 GCA_009936505.3 Holothuria glaberrima | reverse complement strand
TTGCATGTTCAGTAAATGGATTGTGTCTGTTTCGCTCTGGTCAATTTCCTAACCACAGTACGCAAAACAAGGCAAGGGATCACTAAGCCTTTTGGCTTATTTATGTATGTATGTATGTATGTATGTATGTATGTATGTATGTATGTATGTATGTATGTATGTATTTACTCACTCACTCATTCACTCATTTATTTATTTATTTATTTATTTATGTATTTATGTATTTATTTATTTATTTACTCACTCACTCATTCACTCATTTACTTATTTATTTATTTATTTATTTATTTATTTATTTATTTTTGGCGGATAAAGGCCTATTATACTTTCAGACCTTGTTTTGCATATGCTCTTAATTTCTAATAGCTCGCTACTCAGTGGGTAAGTTTTCTCTAACATATTGGGGATATTGACTCATTTAAATGGAAAATGCAATCAGCTCAATTTAAATAAGTTTGTTTGTTTCCTAATTCATGAATGGACATTTGTTAGTCACTTATTTGTTACTAGATTGTTAAAGTCATGTGAAGTATCGTTGGTTTACCTTTAATATTCAATATTTATGCCAAGAGACATAATGAAACATACTTGTAACGAAAAAAGAGTAAGAGGAGATTTAGTGCAATATTTATCTCATGTTCAAAGTAAATTCTGGGCGACTGCTTACTCCCTTTAACATTAGTTTGTACAACTTCCACATGACGATGCACTATATCTTGGGGAAGGTATTGAGCCAGTCGCTAGCTAAGGACGGAGGTGTCTAATATCACCTTCCTGGCTAGAACGACATGTACTCTATACTCATGCAGACTAAAGATAGCTTATATGAGGAACATTCGTTTGTGCTGGTTCTAGTTTCTCCTAAAAGTAACCTTTATAATAAAACACGATCAGGCAATTTACGGAGTTGCATATCTCATCGCTAGCACACATGTCATTCAAATGGGATAACGTTAACAAACATCGAGTCGTCTACAATTACAGCCCAAAGTAAGAAATGTCAAGAGTTTGCAGTAATTTACTCTAAAATTTGTCCAAAATGATACACCAAATTACATCCATGGACCCTCAAATATCCAAAAATTTTCCAAAGGAGGGGACGTCCCCTCACCCTTACACCCCTCCCCAGGACGGCGATCAGAAACAAGGTTCAGCCCCCCTCTCGAACAGCTTCCTACGTCTATGCTTACAAAAAGATTTGTACATGCTTTATTTTTAATTTTCCTTTAGATGTTTGTAACAAATTAGTTTTACTTTTAAATTTCGCACTACACTGACATTTTTCATATTGATTCTGTAAGTAACTGTTGTATAAATTCAAGTAACATCCTTCCCATCAGTTGGGTTGTCAATAATCGTAAGTCTCTGTTCACTGGCTGGAAAGCACCTCTCGCTGTCTTGGATTATTAGAAGGTAAAACTGAAGGGATCGCTGCTCCATTTCTTCTCCTCGACACCTAGGGCACTTTAAACTAATTTTGTGTATTCATGTTGTCTCATATTGCGAGAGGTTACGGGGGCTTCGCCCCCTGGACACCCATCGGGGCTCCGCCCCTGACCTCGTAAGGGGCCCTAACGCACGCCTCTTGACCCCACGCGATAGCACTCGCGCTTCGCGCTCGTGATGCATTTTCGGGGCACTTCGTTCTCCCCCACCCCGTTACAGCATTTGCTGGATCAGACCTTGCTTTATATCATTCTTTGACAGTACATTTGCACAGTATACGTACCGGTATGTACTTGAAGCACCGGTTTTAGTGCTGATTTTGTGTTTTTGTGAAAGATCAAACTTACCGGCTTACGGAATTGAATAGCGCTCAAGGCGTGCCAGACATTGTAGGTGTACATCAAAATATACTCATTGGGAGCAAAACTGTATCAATTGTCCAAATTACAATCCTTTTCGGGGAAATATGAATTGTATCGTATCCATTCTGTTCGCCAAATAAAATGGTCGAACATTTAGTGGTGGAATGAGGAAGTTCGGTCAAAGAGGGCGAAAGTAGTGTTTAGGGGACGCATTGTAGTATGATGTTTCCCAACAAATCGACACTATCGTAATTACTTCGTAACCTACTCTTTCAGGTTCACCCGCCAATGTACGTCAATGCATTTTTGTAATCACTTTCTTTCACATTATATTTTTAGTACGGCAAACATTACAATTCACTCAATTAGGTTATCTCTCAGGTGCAGATCCAGGGTATGATGAGGTCAAAGGTTATCTGAGGTCACTGTAGGTAAAAGTTCAAAAACCTTTGACTTCTCGTAAACACAATATTTCAAGATTTGAATGATGGATACCTTTCATACTTGATATATGGATTTATCATATTGAGAAGAAGAACCCTGTCGTTTTTAGTGGAGGTCAAAGGTCATATCAGGTCACCAGAGGTCAAAAACTAATAAAGACTGTTTCCTGTATATCTCAAGATCGGAAACATGAATACTCTTCATACGTGGCATATGGATGCTTTATAGCCAGAAAATGACCCCTATTATTTTTGTAGAGCTCGGAAGTCATGTAAGGATATCAGAGGATAAAAACTTGTAAGGATATCAGAGGATAAAAACTGACACCCTTGTAAACACGATATCTCAACTTAGGAATGGTGGGTACTGTCATACTTGGAGTGTTTAAATTTATCATATTAACAGGAAGAATGTATTTTGGTGGAGGTTGGAGGTTACCAGAGGTCAAACACCGGACCGTTTTTAACACTATATCCCAACGTAAGAAGCTTGTATACTTTTATGCGTGGCTTGTGGATGTTTTATAGTAAGAAGATGGACCCTGTTTTTTGGAGATAGTTTACACGAGGTCTCTGGAGATGAAACAGCAAAAACCTTGGAAATTGCTAGTAAAATGTAATAGTTCAAGATGCAAAGATTGATACCTTTTATTTTCTCTCTGCAAGGGATCACTAGGCGTTTGGACTTTGTAGTTAATCAAGTAGGCATGTATGACATTAACACGTCCACGGCCTCTTAATGGACATTCGTACATTTAAAGCTACAATCGCTGCACAAAGCGTATCTACTGCAATTTTAAAGTGCGAGTTCGTACAACATCACAACGAAGTGGCGCGTTGAGTCTGATTTGTAGACAGGGTGCATGTATAGTCTGCTTTCCAACATAACTTCAGACCCTCCTGTATTTGCACGTCCTCCAAGAACCCCCCCCCCCCCAAAAAAATATATATGTCATGTAGCGTAGGCTACGATATATGACGGAAATATTCATTTTTGAAATAGCCTGACAGTAAGCTTGCTTAGTTTGTTACTTTAGTAAGAGATTTATGGGTTATATGTTGTGATAAATTAGACCATGATTGTACGACAGATGACCACATCACTTAAATGGTTCATTCGCCTTTCAATCTTCCAATCAAAACTTGGCAGTGTGTTGGTTTAACTCCGAACCATTTACTGTCAGGCAAATACTCTAAATTTGTCCACATTGGTATCGACCCAAAACCAGGAAGAAGTCGTTTTGAATTTAGGCTATTGATTAGGAAGAAATCTAGACCGTTCTGTTGTTGGAACTAGATCTTTTTGGTGTATTCCTTTCATCGACGACTAAAGCAACAAAGCGGAGTCTACCGATCATAAAGCCGGTTATCCCCGTGGACTGTCTTTTCACGTTTGCCTTGTTGATCACAGTGTTAATATTTTTACTGCTGCTTCAATTTTCCTTCTGTAAATTTTCCGAGAGGAGTGTCTTGTGTTTTCCGTTCGTGGCAAAAACTGCAGCAGATGATAACTGTCCGAGAGGATCACGTGATAATACAACACTTACCCCGAATCAATAGAGTTACCCACGAGAGGATTTCATCGCAAACATTCTCGCACCTGGAGTCAAACCTCCGTTTCATCTCATTTACCGACCCCTCTTCCGTTTTCGCCGTCAATAAAATTCATTGTTTATATTTCAGGTGTAATGCTTTTAACATTAGCGATTGATCAGTGGGTTCCGAGTTTCAAGTAGACCACGGCCTTTTTTCTCATCTGCGTCATTTGGGCTTCTGCATTGATTTTAGGGGACTCTTGAACGGTGCTTCATTGACGTTCAAACCAGCGACAGATCGGCTTGGGCTCTTATGGTAGTGTTTGATCTCTACTTCAGTTCGCATCGAGGCCGACTAGTGACTGTTATTGATATTAAATAATCAAGTTTGTTCGAGTTTTCTCTCTCTTTCTCGTGGCGAGAAAACACGATTTCAGGAGAATCTTGCACCTTTAGTGGTTGTAAACGCTTTTGTGTTCTTTGCGTAGTATATTGACCTAGGCAAAACGCAGCCTACTTTCATTTAAACCGAAAGCGAAGTTACAGGCACTTAGTGTCGTCTTCAAGCTCAGTGATAATGTTATGGCCTAGTGTCAATTATACTCCATTCCTTTCGTGTCAAAACGATAAATGGGCCAATCTTATTCTCATAAGTTGAGCGAAAGACCAGATTTTTTTAAGGGTCTCACAATTGTTAATGCGGTGCTTGATGGCTGCGACGGACCATGTTTGTTTGAGGTATATATCGTAACGCAATGTAATTGTCGCAAATGTGTAAAATGTAGGCAATCCACAATGTCCATTGTTAATTTATTATGCAGGGACAGTACAGAAGTACTTTGGTGAACTTCCACTGGCAAAGGCTCGATAGCCGTTATTGCGGCATCGTTGTTGCTGGTAAAATCAGCAGTTGCAGTGTTTCTCAATCTGTTTATTTCTCTTCGGTTTTAGCTAATATTTCCACAAGTATTTCACGATTATGTCCGATACTTCACGATTATTTTCGATATTTCACGATTATAATCGATTTTTTACGATGTTACCTATTTTTCGATTTTTTTCTTCAGTGCAGCAATCAAACCAAACCGAAACCGGTTATCACCAGTATCGGTAATATAACCGGTTTGTAGTAAAGCTTAAGGCAATGTGCACGTGAAAAGAGTATACTGTATTCATATCACACCCAAAAAAGTATCAAGTAATAAGGGTGATTTTGTGTGGCATGGTATCATTTTACTAGATACAGTGGTCTAGGCTATCAAAGGAGTTTAATTACTCCTGCACTGAAAGCGTAAGATCAATGTAATCTATAGTAGTAAGTTTTTTAAATGTCAAAATTTGCATTCCTTCGGTCATTCAAAATCCCACAATCCAGGATCGTCTCCCTTTGCACCCCGCCAGCGTTGCCGTTGGACTCAACATTGCCAGCTCCGCGGTAAGGTAGACTCCTAGCCCCCACTTAATTAGGCAGTTGCTCAAAATCAGATATTGGCAAGCCTGTGAGTGGATACTGATTCGATACTGGAAGGTCCCAGTACACGCTTGTAACAGAGGCAAGTAGAAAGTCCGTGTGAATAACTGACCGGCCGAAATCGTCAACATACTCTCCTCCTCTGCCATTCTTTAGCATATATTATGGGACAAGTAATGTCCCCGACACGCACATACACTGACGCACACACACACACACTCGCACTCACAACCCTTTAGGGATTTTACAGAGACAAAATTCAGTAACTCTAAAAAATGCAGAAATTTTTTTCTCTTTTAGGAGGTGAAAACCGCATCTCAATAGCTTGCAAGGAAGATACAAATTTTCAAAGAAATGCAATTTTTCTGAAGATGAAGTGCATTATGGGAAATCTGTGATGCACATTAATTTGACATAAAATTGAATTTCTTTATGATATTAATGCCGCTGTATGGAATATTTAGCATCTTCGTTTGTTGTGCCTTACATATGGTGTAGAATTGTGCTAAATCTATATGGAAACATTCAAACATTCCAACAGTATCAAATTTCAAGGACAAACAGGACATTCAATTATAAAGCAAAACAAAAGCAATCTGAGGCAATGTGCCCACTTTGCATAACAGTCTGTGACCTTGATGAGACCTGGAGGTATTTTTCGACAAAAATGACACTCTTTAATGTGAGATATCCTCGAGTCAGGAAAAGAGTATTGCTACGGGGTTTGGAGGGCACGAATTGGAAAATTTTTCTCTTTCACGAGATCCTCATGAAATACCACTAAAAATGCCTTTAATACCAATATAGCACATTTGATAATTAATATCACTCAGGTAGACAAACATGTCATGTCAAATCTGTATATTTCTAGGACACATTTTGTCTGCAAGTGAATAAATCAAAACATATGATCCCACACATCAAATCTTTTGATACTGTGCCTTACGACCAAGCCCATCAAGAGGGCCAGGAGTCCAGGTGATTGCCCTGGGGATGCATCATCACAAAAAGGCTGAATAAACATAGCATTTATTTTTTCTTATTTTTGCACAGACCAGACAAAGTTCCTTTTACAAAATATCTACAGGTCAACTGAACCCCCAGGAATATAGGTGACTGCCCTGAGGAAAAGAGTATTGCTACGGGTTTTCACATGAGACCCTTGTGAAATGCCACTGGAAAATGCCTTTAAAACAAGTTTTACTCAAACAGAAGTGATCAGGTGATAGAGATTCACGTGTGAATTTTTTTTTGCAGTAGCTTAAACATCTTTTACAGTCCTCTAGGTACACCTCTTCAAATTTTCAGCATTTCTGACATTACTCATTAGCTAGGGAAATAATGATGTGGAGTGTTACACGGTTTCTGTTGTTCATCCTTTATAAATTAATACTCTTTCTGTACAAGGTCTGGTGACTTGAAAATTACAGTTGGATATTTGATGTGAAAAGCATTAAATATCCAGAAAATAGCCACAATTTCCATTAAAATCCATTAAATAGTGGCCACTCTACAGGGTAATTTCCATTTCATACTTGTATCATGAATAAACATGAGCTAAATATGCAAATATGTGACATCAAAAGATGGACATACCATATATGGCTAATGTTAGCCTTTGTTTTTCATCCTTAAAATCAAGGATACTGGTATCACTGCTATCACCTGAGGGGTTTATTATGAAAGTTAAAATTGTTTCATGGAGAAATATTAGACGCCCTCAATTTGCATCTGTAGCTCATGGTTATTCATAAAATAGATGTAAAAACAGTAATTATTTTGTAAAATTGTCAATATGTGGTAGATCTGGATGGGGGATTGTGGCTATCTTTTAACGATTTTAATGTTTCTTCATCAGATAGGCAGGTATTGTAGTTATATGTCTACAGACAGACCCCATGTCGTGGCAATGTCACTACGGAGACTGAAATACTGCAGGAATGCATGCGGTTGTATCCTAATTCTGTTGGTAAACGGAAAGATTCTCCCTTTTATAATTAAATTGTCAGAGATCTTAACTGTAATGACTGGATTCTTCTATTTTGCCCTGCTGTGTCCTTACCTGCGTATATGATTTTGTAGTTGCCTGCAATGGGTTTAAATTACTGAAGGCAGTATTGTCAAACACCGTGTGATTGGGAACAGAAGTATCTGTACAAGTCATTGTTGACCGAACAGAGGGAACCTGTATTGTTAAAATGAAGGTCAATCAAAGTGCAGTTTTAAACTGTATTTAGAACTCTAGGGCTATTCCTAAATATTTTTGGGCCGAGAGTTGCTAGCAAGTGCCTGGTTTGGGGATGCCATATCCTCTTTCAAATTGAGGAATATTTTTAAAATTTTAAAAACGATTACCTTTGCTATGGTTCAACGGCGGTGAAAAAGAAACGGCTTTGAGCAGCACATTGGTTTGAAATCACGTTTTTATGGTCTTGGTGTCTTTAAGACGGTCCAATTGATACGCACTTGACGGCTGTAACGGCGAAAAGAATGTCTACTTGTGGCAGAATGAAGGATGGTGCGTTAGTTACGATTGGCACCGTTTATACTACAGTCACGCTCGCCCATGAAATTTTGTTGTACAAAAAGAGGTTTCTCCGGCCGCCCTCCTCTAAGAAGGTACCCTTGAAGGGTACTTAACTACCGTAAAATTTCGACCGCTTGTTCTCATGATAGTCTGGCTGTTCAAGCCGTGTCCGGAGTAAGACTTTTAAGAATGCATAATTTCTGGCAAAGATTTAGTCTTTGACGTTCTGAAAGTTACATAAGTTCAGCATCATTTGCAAAATAAGACAAACGAAGAAAAACCAATGACATCGTCACTCGAGAGCATGCCATGAACCCTTCACACACGACATCCTCGTTTGAAATGATTCTGAACACTATGGTACGTTACCTGTCGAGCGCGGACAAGCGAGTGTTATCTTAATCAAGAGCTCATCATTATTGCAGGAAACCCATAAAAAATGAAGTTTATAATCAACCCTCATGTGGACTGGAAGAGAAACCTTACTACACGGACGCTGTAACTTTGTGTAAAGACTTTCACTAGCAATTCCGCCGGGAAGAACTCCGCTTGTAAGAGTATGCCATTATACTAGTGTATACATTTATAGGAAAGATTAGAAAAAAGTTAGTTAAATGAGGTTTAACGGCCCAGTTTACAACCAATTGGTTCAAGAATAAGTTTTTGCTATGTGGAGGAGGGACTTGCATGCTGGTGAAGATTTGATTCGATTCTGGCGTGTGGTTCTTTAGATATTGGCAGATTAAAGCGTACCTAAAGTCTAAAATTTCAAAATATATGTTACAACGCTTGCAAAATGCAGCCAAATGGTCCAGATCCCATCTTCACAGGCAGGGCGTCACTACCTGAGGGTTGTGGAGGTGCTCCCCCCAGAAATTTTCAAAGTGTCGTCCGTCGGGAAAATTTTGCCGCCTGTCGGGAAAAAAATTGCTCCTTTTTGGGGGCTACAGAAATGTCGGGAACTTTATTAAACAGAGACGTAACCCTCTATGATTTAACTGTATTGGCAAACTACTAACTAATAACAAATAACTAGCTAATAAAAAATTAAGGGCCCTGTGTAAGTAATCTCTAGTTCACTATTCGGGAAGCCTTTGTCTTTTGAAGAAATGCAGCTGTCGGGAAAGTAGGAGTACAGTATTGCATAATTGTATAGTCATGAAAAAGACTATGTCCGACACTGGAACAACAGCCTTATTGGAATGTGACGCAACTCACCCTGACTGCTCGTCGGGGATGGGTTGGCAGTACAAGTAGTCAGGTGCGTCGGATCGCAGTCGAATTGTAGGTTAACCATACACCTAATTCATTGGTGGATATATTAAAATGTACTACTGTTTATACAGTAAACGTTACACGGGGGGGGGGGGCGAGCACAGAGTTTCAAACTATCCCCTGGAAGTAATAACAAAGCAATTGCACAAACGTTTTCCTACGGACAGAGGTACTAACGAGTCACTTGCGTAAACTGACCTCACGTGATTCACGCTGTAAAACGTATATTGAGAAGTGCGATTCCCTTTACACGAGTACCTCCCTGAATTGTGCATGGGAGGACCGTGCTGCTTGTAATGACGTACATTTAGTATTGTCAATGGCACTTTTGAAAGGGCTTCAAGTCACAAGTGTGGCGGGGAGCCAACGCCCATGCTCTATAAGAAACTGTCATTAAGGTACCAATGAAAAATTCCCAACAATCCCCCTATCCTCCCCACCTTTGAGTTCTAAACACTGTATTAGCTAGTCACCATAGAGGGTGCGCGCGAAGCATGCAGAGAAAAGCTTAATCTTTGTGGCGTTTTTATGGTATTTGATATTACTGCATTGCTTCATTTTACCTTGCAAAATTTACCAAAATATTAAATTTTTCGTATAACTTTTATGGTCTCGCTTCCCTTCGTTTATTTTTTCATTATATATTTTTTAAGGTCTGGAAAAAAGTAGGGGCTACCAGGCGCGGGTCCAGGATTTTGAGAAAGGGGTGCAGGCCGACGAGCGAGCGCCGAAGGCGCGAAGCCACGGCGGGGGGTTTGGGGGTTGGTCCTCCCCCAAGAAAATTTGAAATCTAGATGCGCTTATGCGATTTCCCAGCATCTCGGAAGCATATTTTCCATATCTTTTTGCTCATTTGCTCAGGCAAAAAAAAAAATCGTTGGTCATCGAAAAAAGGGGGCGTGCGCCGGATTCCCTCACCTGGATCCGCGCCTAGTTTCCCCCCCCCCTCCGTGTCTCCTGTAATCCCATCTATGGGAGGGACTTATTTACGCTTGTTACAGCTTTCCGCTGTGGTGGAGCCACCTCACCAAACAGGGATGTGCCTCGTCATTTAGTATAATTACTGGTCATTGAAGGCTACCAATAGAACACGTTTCGGACTTCTACTATAGAGGGGTTTCACCGACATTACGTGATCGCCCGTCCCCTTGGTTTTAGAGGGCACGCGTCCATTGTGTCACAGTAGTTTCTATGGTTATGCCGTGCGCGTTTGCTGTAAATCCCTTACTGCATGTGTTTTGCCCTTCATTGCCTGGGAATTCTACTCGCGTGACGTCACATGAGATCCCTCTATAGGTGTGATATAATGATAAGGTGACATGCTGTCCCAGGTACTATGAGATTGGGGCTTGAAAAGTTTGCCGCTGAATCCAATATTCCCAGTCATAATTCAAAATTAAATGTTAGGACATCTTTTACTTTGTTGCGACGGAGTATGACAGATTTGAACAAAATATTTTCCGAAGAGGATTAATACGACTAAAATATTGGAAAAATAAAGAGAACCCATTCAAAATGCTAACTACAGACTAGTCGTATGCGTTATGGCGCCCTCTTTTGCGTAAACCTATTCGGTAGGAATTATCCAGTGAAAAATTTGATAATTGTTAAAAACACGAGAAGCCACACGTATGTCCGACATCGGTAAAAGTGAGATATGTTGCTATGTACACTGTGATTGATGGGAGCACTTTTCCTCTGTGGCATTTCATTTGTATTATTTATGTTTTAATGATGTGCACACTGGAATTTATTCGCCACATGTAGTGTTTCCCGAAATAAACCACTCGGCCGTCCTTCTTTCAACCAACGAAAGCGGCCTTCCCTTGTCTATTGACCGCTTTTGACAACACGTGCGCCCATAAAGATGATCTATACGTCCTATCTGTGCACCGCTCAGAATAATAGTTGATCTTGTAACGGTCGCCTTTGGCCCGAACCCATCACCTTCGACACACAGTCATCTTGACATTATTATTGCCTTCAGTTTGCGTCGTAAATTTCTTCTTGGCTGCAGCGTACTTGCACCATCTAGCTAAATTGGTTCAACACCTTGAATTCTCGCCTTCTCCTGGAAGGAATTTGCCATCGATATCCTCCTGTGTGTAATTTTTACGACTCCAGGTGAAACGATAAACCGGAAGGTATTGAGATTCATAGGAGACTCAACGAAAACAAACCGTTAAATGCAACTTTTTGGGGTTTTTTAGGCAGTTACTCATCCCCGCGCGATAAAAAGATGATTTTATTGTCGCTGCGGAGTGACCTGACCCGGAAACACACCTAGTCACTTTCCCTCCCCCATACCGTTCACACGAAAACGGAGCGTACTGTTAAAAATGCATGTCTGTTGTTCACAGCAGAGCGGTGGGGGGAACGTTTTACACCTTGATACTATACTGTGTAGCTCAACTCTGCGATGAAAGTCCTCGGCACTGATATAGTTGTTGAGATGGGAAGGGAGGAAAACAATTTTTGGTATGATTAAGTAGAGGCAGCGAAATATAGTTTTTAAGTCGTACGTTTTCAAAGTAAAGTAGACACATAATTTTATTCGTGATCGGTCAGTCAGTTAACCAGCCTGCTACTCAGACTCCATTCCACACCACTCCACACTTCCCCAGTGCAGTGCAGTCCAGTCCAGTCAGTCAGTCCGTCCGTCCGTGCGTCCGTCAGTCAGTCCGTCAGTCAGTCAAACTATTGATCAGGAAACCCATATTAGGCTAATGAAGGATCCAGTTACGTAGATGGGGTCGTTGAGTTGCCCCGTTAGACCAGTATCTTCCTGCATAGAGATTGGAGTAGGGCTTGACTATTCAGTAGATAAATTGGATTCACCCTCTACATCAAGCGACCCTCAGTTTTTTTGCGTCAGAATAGGCCCCTCAACCTAAAAAGGGTTGTGTGGAAATGTTTCTCAGAGAACTGTTTGGAGGAAGTATCTTGTACGTATTGGGCTGTATTGTATAAAATATTCACAGAAGTAGTAAAAATAATAATGGTAATTTATAATGCGCACATATCCATCCTGCAGGGTGCTCAAGGAGCAAAGAGAAAGAAAAATGGGAAAAATAATTACACCAAATCAAGGAAAGCTGGTCTCATGAGATGGTTTTAAGAAGTGTGTTAAAAACCGAGATGCTGTTACAGAATTTCAATTGCATTGGGAGTGCGTTCCAAAGGCAACTACATGAAAAAACCTATCACCCCAAGAATGTTTAGACCTCTGTTCTTGCATGAGCACATACTGCTCGAACGAAGATTCATTTGTGGCGAATAAAGATTAATTAGCTCAGAAATATAGACTGGTGCCATCCCGTTGAGTGGTTTGAAAACAGTGAGTAGAATTTTGTATATGATCCTGAATCAAATAATTGGAAGCTAGTGAAGTTCCGCAAAGTATCGATGTTATTTGGCTGAATTTCCTTGACAAAGTAACAATTCGTGCAGCAGTGTTTTGAAGGCTTATTCGCCATTCTTTTGCTTTAAATTTTTTTCCACGTTGGATGGTCCAGAAAAATTGAATATGGTGGTAAAACTCTTAGCTATCAAACTGCTACTGGGTGAGGTTATTAAATCAAAGCATGGTGGATGTTTAAATGGTATTTTGCAAAGTAAACAAAATTGTATATTGTTTTGAGAACCAATATTGTTGATTACATAGTTTGGTTACAGGAAACGTTAGCATGCGGTCAAAGGTCACGGTTCACTAAATTCTGGAGTCTGTCACAGCGTCAGACTTGTTTCTTTACTTTCCTTTTATCTTCATCGGATGTGTCATCATAGCTTTTATCAGACAAAATAATTGCTCGGCCCAAAACTTCACCAAAATCACGTTTTGTGAACCCATTGATAGCTTAATTTTGATTTCTATGATATATTTACGACCTATGAATCACTTTTTGTTTTACACGCAGGGAGAGGTATCGCTAGTAGCTGAAGCACGGAGGGTCATAGTGCAGGCAGTCAACGAGTTGTACGACCGAGAGGTCACGACCCCATGGGAAGCTGACTCCGCTCGGAAATGTACCCTCGTCTTCATAGGTGAGTGCAGACCCACAAACGTATATCAGCCCCAATCAGCTACCCAAACATGATGGTCCCCACAACATAAACTAATACCTTGCTGACATCCACCATCTCTGTTTAGAGACATTGTTGGTACTACCTTATCGGACTTCTCCAAAACAAAAACATTGCAAACAAACACCCAAACAAAAAAAGGGAGCCTTATTTTGAGAAATCTCTGTATCCTAAAGTTTAGTTTAACTCAGTCTATATTTGATGAATTAAGCATAGAATGATCAAGAGGCAGAAATGGGCAAGGAATTAAAGGATGAGTTAAGTAGTTCAGTGTTGTAGTGTCAGTACAGGACCATGAGTGCGGGTACGGGTATTAGGTCATAAGTACAGGTAAGGGTATGAGTCCGTTCAGTGTTGCAGTGTGAGTACAGGACCATGAGAGCGGGTACGGATACCAGGTCATGAGTACAGGTAAGGGCATGAGTCCGTTCAGTGTTGTAGTGTGAGTACAGGACCATGAGTGCGGGTACGGATACCAGGTCATGAGTACAGGTAAGGGCATGAGTCCGAGCAAAAAGTGATCATGGGTACGAGTACGGGTACCAGGTCATGGGTACGGGTAGGAGTACGGATACCAGGTCATGGGCACAGGTATGAGTATGGGGAGAAAGTCTTTACTGCATAACTGTAAGTACTGAGTACTTGGAAGGACTCTATCCCCCATATTCCCCCTGTTCCCCCTCTGTCAGGTGCGTCCTAAGGATCGATGAGTGGGGTGCTGGACATTTTCCCTGCAAGTAAGCGTTACATTCCCGACAAAAAGTGTGTGTCAAGAAAGGTAACTCATAACCCTCGTTTGAAGGTAATCAATGGACCGGGTGGACAAGGAAAGCCAAAAAAGACCTATCAGAAAACGCAGTTTACCATTTGGCAATGTCACTTTTACCTCGGCGTACCCACTTTCATTTGTCTGTTACAACAGTAAGGGCGACCTCGACATGGAAGTACTACCTCCGAGGTAGTACTTCCATGTTTGGGGCATAAGATCCTCATTAACGTGCGCACAATTGCCCTTGTAAAGGCACATTTCAGTGATGCCCCTCTGTGGGGGACCAGGGGGAGAAGCCCCTAGAAGCTCTGGAACATTTGCACAATCGTTCAGTGGGCCCCACAATAAAACATGAACTGCCTGCATTATGATATTGAGTTACCCTCTAAACAGACCATAAATTCTCAGTCTTTATTAATCAATTCAAAATAGCGTAATTTTGGACTAACCGCCGGTGTATTTTTTAAGATGCTGCGGAATTGATGCCGGGGTGAAGGGTGGTAGATTTTCTGTGGCGTTTTGCAATAATTATATTTTGTTTGATGTGAAGTTATGAAAGGACAACAACAGTAGGTAGACGATGAATGCCTGCGAATCGCGCAGAAAAATAACACTTTTACGAACATTTTGGTTGTTTGCCCTCATTTTACAAAGCAATTGCCTCTGTACGAATAGCACTGAATATGCCCTATGCCGACCTAATATTAAAGCTTGCCTTTTCGTTTCATAATAGCCAGCCTGGCAGACGGCCATCAGAGGGTTGGGAGCTAGGATCACTCTCCATCCTTCTTCAATTAACAGTTCGATATCCGTATACATGAAGGGATGCGCGCGAAGCGCGCCGAAAATACATTTTAAAGGCCAGTTGGTAATATTTTAGGCACCGCAGCTACAGAAGGAGTCGGAAAAGCGAGTCTTGTTCGCAACCATCGGAATACAACATGTGCGCCCTTTCAAGTTTACAGGAAACGCAAACGCGCCCAACATCACGATTTGAGTAAATGGAAAACCAGTACATACTGCACTGACCTGACTGCTACGCGACAGTGGAAAACCAGTTGCGTGCCAGACGGGTCGGTTAGGTTTGTGCCAAAGTTTGATCTCGACATGACTGTCCGGTACCGAGTGCGATCCGACAGTTTTCTTCGACTACATCGGAAATATGAAACTGTTCGATATTCGTTGTGAAGTATTGGGGGTCGTCGCAGTTCAGTAAGGTCGTGACAGTGTGAAGTTGTCATCGACACAAGCGCGACTAATTTTTAAAGAGTTGGCCAATAAAGAAATAAAGAAGTCTTGCCAAATCAGGCGACGGCTCAGTGTACTCTCCTCCACGTGTGACTAAACAACCGTAGATAGACTTTCGAATATATCCACCTTGGCAGTGTGTTGCCGGTACGGTTAACCTACAATCCAACAGCAACCCGTCGCACCTGACCACTTATACCAACAACTCATCCACGACGAGCCGTTTGGTTGAACTGCATCAAACTCCGAAAGGCTCTTTTCACATTGTCGGACATGGTGTCTATTTCATGGCCGATAATTTTACAATACGGTATTTCTATATTCCAACAGCCTGGATTTCTTCAAACTAGGGACAATGGCTTCCCGAATAGTGTAGTAAAGAAAGCTTACTTACAGTGAACCCTTAATTTGTGATTACTTTCCCAACCGTATGTGATAATTTCCCGACAAACAATAGTTTGCCAATACAGTTAAATCTGGGAGGGTTCAGGTCTGTGATTAATATACCCAAAGGAATATCTCTACGCAACATTCTTTCCTTTTACGTAAAACGTAGTGATAATAAAATTTCCCGACATTTCTGTGGCCATCCCCCAAAAAAGACTCCTTCTGACAAAGTTAGTGAATTACAAAAGAAAGTAGTAATTTTTTCCCGACAGAAGGCAAAATTTCCCCGACGGACGACGCTCTAAAAATTTCCTAGGGGGTGTATCACCCCCTTTAGTGATGCCCCTGCCCGCTTTCTCAGAAAATTTCAAACTTGAACAGATTCCAGTCCAGCCAAAACCCCGTGAAAGACACTGGTCACCCAATGCATAACGCTAGGACAACTTCCCGGACAATCTGAAAAAACGGACAAAATTAATTACAAAGCGTACTATAGTAGCTCAATTTTTGTTGGGGCCACTTGTATAGAGGATATAAAGATTCATGGTTTGGAAACTAAAATTGTTCAGTTGACAAATGTCTGGAGATGTTTGTCAGGCTTGGTAAGTGTCTGGAAACTGTGTGGTGGGGAGTTGCCTATGGTAAAATCATGTATCCAGGTCAGCCTAATCCTAAGTCTTGTAAAATAGAATAGAATGAATACAAAATATTCATAATTTCTGCCGCCATTTTGTTTTTGGCAGCCATTTTGAAATTCAAGATGGTTGCACATGTTGCCACCAAATGACCCAGTATTATTTTCACTCCTAGTGGATTACATGACTGTAAAAAGATAGATTTAGATACAAAAATCTTGCCTCTACAAATCTCAGGGATTGGGATATGAGCAAAAAATAATTTTCTTGGCGGCCATTTTGAATTTAAAAATGGCTGCCACAGCAAAATGACTAATTGTTAATTTTGTTGTTCCCATTGGATTCCTTGACCCTGAAAATTTGGATAAAGACAACAGAATTACGACTCTATGTGCCTCAGACACCGAATTATAGGTGAAAATATTTCCGAATGGCGGCCATTTTGGAAAATGGCGGAAATGCAGAGTCCATCCCAACATTTTGCTTAGTAACATGTGGAATATTATTCAAACGGATCCCCTTAAAAAATGATACCACTCATGGAGGATCTGGGGTGGAGTGCATGGTGGGCCCTCCTAGCTCACGGACTATTACTCCGTATGACGTACAGCCAGCTGGGACTGATGATGCAGAGGGCTTGAGGAAGGAGGGGAGAATGAATTATTTGGAGGGGTTTCCCATGGTTTTAGAACAATTAATTTGTACCCAAATTGTCCAACAGTGCGCGTAAGAATGGGAGAACCAGTAGGTAGAATGGGTGCCTGCAAAGCGCACCGAAAAAATCGTTTTAGATATTTAAAGTGACATGATTAATAGAAAAATAAGAAAAATGTCCACAAGTAGGGGGAAGTCTCCCCCCCCCCCCCATTAGCTACACACCTGTCCCATATTTCCGGAAATGGTTTCCGCGCGTTTCAAGTTGCATCTAAAATATTTTTATTTTAATTGTCGGAAGTTTAAACAGATCTATGTGATAAAATTGCTTTGAAAAATCTCAAGGGGTGGGTGGGGGTGCAACTGCACTGGGGCGACTGCATATCCCCCTTAAACCAAGTATATAGACCATGTTCATGTTTAAGGGCGTATCAGGAAAGCCTCTTAAATGCACAGAGGTGTTCCTAACACCTCCCTGCTTAAATTAACTTGAATCCCTAAAATTAGAATTATCTGCTGCTGAATTTGTAGCGCGCGTTCCTACCAACATACCGCTTAATTTAGACCTGGTTATTATAGTTGTACCATAGGCTATACACAATTTCAATTTCGTGAGCGCATAGTTATTATTTACACTGTGGGAGACCCCATTATCTTGTGCATAGAAATCCCAGTTCAAATTTGAGATGGAGATTTGAATGTCGAAAATTTTAGTCCTTGGAAAGTAGTTAAATTGTAGAATGGTTTATCAACCAATTTGTCAATAGCGTCGCCGTCATGTAATAGCCCAGGTTCATTTTCTACTTCAGATCGTGTTCAGTGTTGACGAAAGTCTTATTCTCCTTTGAAACAATCCCTTGGCACTCCTTCCGCTTCTTTTGCCAACCTCTCAAGTCTCCGTCGACGCCTTTGCAATTCGTCCTTTACTCCGCCGACCATCAAAGGGGTCCTTTTATTGGTTTCTAATTACACAATCACTCGATGATAGTTTGTTTAATCGTGTTCGTGTACCAAAACGGTGCGGCTAAAAATCATTCCTATTGATTTGTCCGAAAAATCCCGTTTCGAAAGGCCCGTAAAGAACACTAAAGCGTTTCATTTCCGTGAGAAGGCATTAACTAGTTAAGAGTTACGACCCCTCGGCCCTCGCTCTATAGTTCGATATCGTGGCAGCCGGAGTGATTTCATCTTCAGAACAGAGGTTAACGGGAAATATCCTGGCGAGACAGTCGACTGTGAAGTCAAGGGCTTTAACGATCTACGGACAGCCAAACGTTCAGGCCGGTCCACTGTGCCCCAGGGGCCAGGGCGGGGGTGAGGCTCGACCGTTTTGATTGCATCTTTACGAAGATCTGAGTCGTCGTCAGCCAGTCCCGTCACATTATAATGTAGATAAATCAAAACACGCTCACGTCAACAAGTCAATCCGACTTCCAATGAATCGAGGGAAATATAAAAACAAGAGATAAGGTTTATTTTTTCCCTTCATAAGGGGTTGTGTTTATCATTTGAGTAATTAGCTTTCATCGCCGCCGCTGATATACCCGAAGTTATCGACACGGACCTGATAATGTGTTGTTTCTGTTACCACTCCGAACATACCCTTTCGCTTGCCCCGTTTTCCCCGTAGATTTGCTGCACGGATTGCCTCGAACATGTCTTATGCGTGATTGCTGCTTGTGATACTGTAAGGCGGAAGTATAACCAGAACTTGACAATTTCAAAATGACTTCACATCAAAGACAAACGGTTAGATACATATTAAAAGTGTTCATACAGTTTGTTTCGACTCTATCCTATTATGTACCTAGTGTAGGCCTTGTGTTGTATATATTTCTTGTATGGCGGCGAGCTTACGAATAAGTAGCCTACCCCCCGTACCTTACTTCAGACCATCTCGGATGTTACTCGATGTAATTAATGTCAGTTCCTGCACAAGTTTGCCTGATATCTTCTGATCATGCACCTTCTCAGCTTGCGGACCATTCATCAGGCAAAAAAGGCGTAGGACCACTTTATGCCATGTACTATGTTGGGTATGTGCTATGTAGGGTATGATAAATTGTATTATGTAAGCTATGATAAAGGTACTAGACACGACTGCAGTTGATACCACGCACAACATATCTCGCATATATACCAAATTACCTTTTTACACCATGGTGGAGTGAAACTATTGAGATCATGAAGCATCTTTTCCAAGGACGCATCATATAGCTCCAGTCAACCTTAAATAACAAGCCCAGTGCATTAGAGTAGCCGAAAGCAAAGTCAGGTCGGCTTATTTGCTAGTCTTCCGAGGGCGCTTCAGTTCGGCGCGTAACCGACTTCGTAAGGCTTTGTCAACTATTTGATGACAAGCCATGCCTAGAGGGCGGGAGAAAAATCCATAAACCTCGAGCGGGACTCGAACCCACGCAATTGTGAAACACATTGGTGCACAGCAGTTGCACTCTGCCACCCGAGGACACCGATTTAAAGTGGCTTTTGCATCTCTCTCTCTCTCTCTCAATATATATAT
>WURT03647330.1:0-19357 GCA_009936505.3 Holothuria glaberrima | reverse complement strand
TATTATTATTATTATTATTATTATTATTATGTCATCGTGGCCCATTGGTTAAGCATATTATTGTACTTTTATATGGCATCGACACCACTGTATGGAATATTTAATAAGGTTGTTTGCTACACCCTTTATGAGGTGTAATTTTAGTCTAGACCTACCTGTACATGGAAAGATATTCAAAAATTCCAACAATATCAGATTTTAAGGATAAACAAGACATTAAATTATGGAGAAGAACAAGAGCAAAAGGAGTCGGAGGCAATGAGCCTTCTTTACATAGCATTCTGTTACCTTACTAAGAACTGGCGGTATTTTTCTTGACAAAAATAACCAATGTTTAAAATGAGATATCTTGAGTTAGGAATGGAATATTGCTACAGGGTTTGAGGGACATGTACTGATTTTTTTCTTGTTCACATGGGGCACTTGTGAAATGCAACTAACAATTTAAGAAGTTTATTTCAAACAGTGAGCTTTAGTTTGCCATTAATCACCTTATCCGTTAATCGACCATATTTTGAAGAGGGTGGTATTGACGGGGCAGGCAACACATTTCACAAATGGGTGAGAACTCATCACCTTAAAATGGATATCATTTTAGTTGGTCTAACTCACCATAGTAACCTTGCGCCAGCTGTCTACTGACGGAATCAATTACTACCCTCCCGTTGTAGGGTTGATAGAAAGGGTACATGGTAGAGTCTGTGACATCACTATGACTGAGCCCTAGTATGTGACCAATCTCATGAACTGCCACAGATAAAAGGTTGTAACCATAACTGGACTGGTGGGTCCACTGGATATCGTCCTGGAAGAAGAGGTAGGTGCCATCGGGTGAGACTTGGTACCTGGCATACTCGTCTTCGTGAAGATTGATGTTGAAGTCGAGGCTCGATTCTGAGAAACAAATGGTATGAAGGGGGAAAGGTTAGGGTGAATATTATTTGGGAGGAGGAAGACATTTTTCAAGGTGACGATTGTCACTTACAAAATAAATCTGCCGTGCTATGTGAAAATTTCATCTGTCCTTGAAATAAACAATGAAGAGCAAAGGAAAACGTAGAAATTATAACTTGTGGGTCCTTTAACATCAAATCATTACAAATCGTGTTTACAATATTTGAATGGAACACATCTTTCCTTGTGAAATTGTTAAATATCGACAACTTTTGTTGGAACTTATCGTCATTTCACATTTGCAATGCTTCGTTCCAAAAATGTCATTTCATGTAAACCTACTGTCCACCAGCCAGCAGTGAGGACGGGTTGAACTTTTCATTCAGCTGGTAGCTACGTATGGTGGAAACCAAAAAAAGCCATTTCACAGGTTCAATGTCCCCATTCCTTTAAATCCTAAAGCTCAAAATGAAGTTAAGGATAGAGTACACTCACCTCTTGTCAAGAATGCGATTTGTATATCAACTTCTAGCAAATCCCCGGTACGTTGTTCCTGGAAATTTAATGGAGTAACCCCGGCCCACCTACGAAAGGCAAGTTCGAGAACCTCTCGAGAACCTGAACAACTTGAGAAATGTCTCGAACAATATACACTAAGAAGCCTCCATTTAACCGGTGTCGTTGTAAATCGAACGTTTAGACCCACTTCTTCAGGCCCAGGAAGCGAGCTTGACGATACACTTCTTTTTTTGCGACCATCTTGTGGGGATAACTTTGACAAAATCTTCTCCGTTACACTGGTAGTACTTATTTCGGATGAAGGAGTAGTCGCAAAGCTAGGAGGTATCTCAGTGTCGTCAGTATTGTCGTTGGCAGAGAAAGAATCGAAAATACCATCAACGACTCTTGTACCGTCAACGACCGTTGTTACGATGTCGGTGACAACTTCAGTGGAGAAGTCTTCCAAAGGAGTAATAGTACTAGTGAGGGAGCCTTCCTCTAATTCTCCAGTAAAATCAAAGTCCTCCTCGTTTTCATTGAAACTAGCTTCTTCGATTACAGCGTCAAAATCGTTTTCACTAGACCAAACGTCTTCCTCGATTGAATCCCAAAATGGAAATGAAGTCCTGTAATCAAAGTTGTCAATATCGGCAGATACTGAGGTATTACTTTTAGAAGTGACAGGTTCAGAGCGTTGCGGTATGGTATTTTTGTTGAGATCCTTCCCTGAATTTATTCCTGACAAGTTTTCAGTACCTTGCATACTGCCAACTTTTTCAAATTTCAAGTCGACTATTTTCTTAAAGTCCTCTCCCAAAACGATCCTCCCTCCTTCAGATAACTCTTGGTGGAGTAAAGAATTATCGGGAATACCACATCGTGGTTTACGTATGAGTTCTACCGTTGATTGGTCCAGAAAACCTGTTATTGGCAGGTGGAACCTTTCTTGGAACAAACGTATAGCCTTTGTAAACGCGACATCTTGGTCAGTTAGTGACTTTTCATCCTGTATCTTAGGCAAATTGTCTACCAAAAGTGGTTCATCAGTAGCCTTTGCAAGAGTCCCTGAGGTGTCTGAAAGAAATGGGGTTGGGGTGAGCCGGCGATGGGAGCGTAGAGAAGCCTCTGGTAGTGACTTATCTTTACTCTCAGACGCGACGTAACCGTAGTCTTTGAGGAATTTCTGCAAATGAAAATGATAAACTCCTTTTGGACAATTACTTCTTTCACTTCATGTATTTCGTTTTTATTGAAAACTAACTTCGACTTGATCTCCTTTATTATTCTTTTGGCAATTTTTTACATTAACTGATTATGATGACGATAATGCCGCTAGCAAGCAATTGAGGGGACCTAATTGTCCTTTCAACGTTCAGTAGACTTTCACATATACTTCTCAGACATTTCATGTATTAGCAGTTTTTTCAAACAGAACACTCAAAAGAAACTGGTTAATCACTACTCCATGTCTCCATATGAGATCCGTGCATGGATGGACTCACAGCTCTTTTACTATAATATGTGCTCTTTCCTTTACACTGGAGATTTCACATTCTCCTCTTTCCTTTTTTTTTCTACTCCTCGAAGAAAAAGTCACCAAGCGTGACATCAACGGAAAGAGGGAATTATCGTCATCAATTTGATTCAAACTGAAGCTGAAAATTCCGGTCTCATCCATGACTGGCTTCTCGGCCTTTCTCGATCCACTGAAAGGACGAACCTTCACTCAAACGTGTCTTTATTCTTACAGAAGCAAAGGGCACTTATATCACACACTTGAAAATCGCTTTCTCGCCCTTCCTCTGTCAATATTGAAAGTTCTGTGTTTGGTATCATAGACCTGCTCTGGGAAACGGGGAAATGTCTTGAGTACTCAGTAAGAGGATTAAGCTTACAAACAGTTCTGACGACTTTAACTCCTTTCAAGGGGAGGTTTACTTTTCCGAATCCTTTAAGCGAGGGCGTTAAAAATAGACGGCCGGGGTCGAGAAACTGTTTGATTACAATTGAAGGCAAGAATGGATACCGTGAATGGATCGAAGGGAGGGTTATCAAAGCACGTTACAAAGATATGATAAACATTACAAACGGTGAAAAGAAGTGTTAAGTATATATATTGACCAATGCAGTGGCAAATACAATTAAAGCAATTAATACAGTTGCGTATACTGGCATGAAATGGCAAAAGTAAGAAGGACGATAAATTGAACACAAAGTGATTGTTTGCATGCTCCATGACATCGAGTGACACAGGGTGACAAGAGAAGTTGGTTCACGTTTCATCATTTTGATGAGACACGTTCTACAGTGGACGGTGCATGCTTGGAACTTTTGTGAAATCAAGATGGCGCCGGTTTGCATGGTCATGTATAACCTGCTTCAACATTGAACATCATGTTCATTTAGGTTAGTTTAGAGCGTCCATGACACATAAATATTACTGACTGATAATATTGAAATAGCCTAATATGTTTCATTTTGAGCATATCCTAAAAGATAGCCTGCTTGTCCGGTCGTTTACCTCAACAATAATGAAAAACACTACAACCAAGAGAGGAGTTGAGCGCCGCTCGGATGCCTGGCTATGAAGGCTTCTTAAATCAGACCTTCGCATTAGTATTACTAACCTATATATAGCAACTTTTTATGTACCCACAAATAAAAAGAGGTGCGCTTATTTAAAAACCCAATTTTTCAACTTTTCGTATGGCAGTCGTGATTCCTTTAACTGGCTCCAGCAGTAGGCTATCTTTGTAGTTATTGTGGACCAGGCATGAAGTCCCAAGGGCCGTCTATTCGGTGCAGCATTGGTATTTTACTTGATGCAAATGGCTTCGCCACACACGAGTAACGACCGAAGAGGACGCCAAGAAAGCCTAGAAGTGACGAGGCAAAAAAGATCTTCTATTGGAACTCCAACGGGGAGTTCCGGTAGGGTTTCTTCGGTGGGAAAGTCATCCAGAAAAACAAATAACAGACGCGCGAATGTTTTTAAACAGTTTTCTGCCATTCATCTCGTCCACTCAATTACCTATTCACTAGTGAGACTCATTTGGAGACAAGCGTTTTGTATAATTGGGGACTTTTGTCCAAAAAAAAGTCTTATCCTGATGTGTTGGAGGCGAACAGATAAACGTTGAGTTTAGAACTTTCGTTTTCAGTGTTATTGGTAGTAAATTTTGTGAGAACTGTGTAGAGCATAGAAGTGTCAACTGTGAACATTTTCTCCTTTGAGCACCCCCAACATCTAGGCCTACATTGGAATAAGTATAAGAAAAATTATGTCATGACTTTGAGGACGGTTTCTCCTTGAAAACCGCCACATTTAGCACCGGATGATAACTAAGAGGAAACTTTGGATAAAACAGTAACTTTTTTGGGGCCAGTATAGTCAAGGAAGAAAAGGGGAGGGGGATTTTAAACGACAATTACTATTGTCGAAGCATAGTTTCTCCTGGTCGGAAAATGTTTCACCCCTCCTTCAACCCCAGGCTTGGAAAAAAGCCTAGTTAAGTTTTGTTTTCACCATGAAATAACTATTCTGTAGGAAAATAGTTCCATGATTCACTACATTTGGCGTACATGCAAGGAAAACTTCATAATAATGATCTAAAGAGTCTTGAAAACAGGCCGATACCGTACGGTGAAGGTTGAATCGATCTAAAAAAGGCAGTATGATTTTAATCAGGATGTGAGAGTCGACCTGGGCCCGACACCCCCTCGCAAACAAAATGAAAGGGAAAAGGCAGAAAAAAGAGTGGATGACAAAAGATGTGATTTTCTCAACAACAGTATTTTAAATATGACTTTGTGCAGGGTTGGGTAGAGTTTTTTTTTTGTTGAAATTATCAATTTGGCAAAGAGAAGGAGGGTTTAAATGCAAGGAAACGTGCCACCATGGGAAACTGTGCCCCTCCCCCGATTTAGCAACTCTGCTGAAAGTATACTAGTGACAAGTAGCGACACCAGCAAGTATTGCACAGGGGCGAGTGTACGCCTAACGGTTTACCATCGAAATTAACAAGGATCCAAAAGAAAGTTTAAACAAAAGATTTCTGCAAGAAATAACTTCAAATGTTCCTAGGGATGAATGTTTGACGTGTTTCAACTGTTTTAATAACAAATCTTTCACAAACTTCCTTCACCTAAGTTCAATTCCTATCCAATACCATCTCGAAACTTTTCTCTCCTTTCAAAAGTTTACATGTTGTCAATGCAACTGAGCACAAAACTAGCGGATAACAAAGAATTGCTGAATAAAACTCATCTTCCTGACAAACTCATTTTTGTTTGAAACTTGAAGTGTCTGAGTTCCCTTCCTGAGTGCGAGTTTCACCATGAAAACGGTGTTTGAAATGGCAAATTCCGATGCACTTTGAGCGCAAGTGTCGCCATACGCTATTTGTATTCGACGAACCATGTAACAGAGATAACACATTTATTACGGCAACAATCCTTTTCTGGAAAATGGATATAAATTTCGCGCTTCGTTCTAGCGTCCAAGGTTTGGAGTAACTTCAGATTCGCCTTTAGGCCTCACCACTGAACCCTCAAAATATAACCTGTACTCAGCCATTAACATTGAAATTCATAAAATATGGAATGGAATAAAATATAAACAGAGTAAATGGAGCCGATTTCCTTAATCTATAAATTGCGAGAGCTTCATTGCAACTTCCTTGGGTCACCGCCCCTGGACTCCGCCAGGATTCCAAACGCGAGCCCATGAACCTCAAACACGCGCTTTGCTATAGTGGTGCAGCCGGAAGGTCTAGGGCTCGAATCCTGGCCGGGTCATATCGAAGAATAAAAATGGAACCTACTGCCATTGTGCTTGGTGCTCAGCATAAGTAATGGAGTAGGGAAAACAAGCCAGTGAGCCACAACTGGAAAAAAGGCCGTGGCCGGCTCGACTCAAACCAGTTGGTTAGAAACTGGGCCGTTAAACCTCATCTAACTAACTAACTATAGTGGTGCACCTTCGATGCACTTGAGGTATACTCATTGTGGACCACGCCCGTAGCCAGACAAGGTACGGAACTGAAGGGGACGATGTAGCTTCCAGGGGCGAAAATTTTGTTCAGTGGGCGAGATATACTAAAATGCTTTGAGGAAATGGTAATTTCTTATCTTCTATGGGGTGACGAAATTTTTCCAAGGGGTTCAGCCCCTGTGATGGGTACATGGGAGAAGTGTCGCGCTTTCCGTAACGTGAGCAGAGGTATGGTCGTTGAAAACGGAAAAGAAATGTTATGGGTGTGTCATCTAAAAAGTTAATGGTTATATTAGATACAAAAAGGTAGTGTAAGCCAGTGGCGGAGCGTCCATATAGTCAGGGTCGCCCCCTGACGGACTCAGTCGACTGTCGGCGCCCTTTCTCAAGGTTTTTACTGCATTGGGGCATAGAGTATCTACCTACTTTAAAGCGTCCCTACAGGCCATTCTCGCCCCCCCCCCTCGACCGAATTCTCTTGCTCCGCCACTGGCGAAGCCTATGAGTGAACAAGTCCGAAGCACCGCACCTTGGTTGTCGTGACGGTCAATTAGTAATACCACACATTCTTAGGCCCCCTTTGGACTGCCTTAAATCCTAGGGCTGTAATATCCGAGTCCTGATTCGCTTCGATTCCGAATCCAAGTCCCTTCTTCACAGACTCGGAATTGGCCTGGTATGGGAGGTCCGGGAATCTGAATTGGCCTGGAATGGGCAGCAACTGGACTCGGACTCAGAGCCGATTTCGGCCGAGTCCACAAAAATGAAGGTTTCATAAGTGTTACCTAGGGCTACATTGTTATTGGTCCACAAATAATCACATACAGCTACCTAACTTATAGGGTGAACGACATGGATAAAGTAGATTTCTTATAAAATGTCCGGTTTAGTAAAGTGCTACATATAACAAATAGCATTTGTGAGGGATGCTTAATTATCAGATGACCTGACTATGGATTGACCCGGAATTAGGGAGCAGGCTCGGATGTGGAGGGTATTAGAGGAGTTTACCCGGAATGGTGGCCGCTTGAAGCGGAATTGGCCCGGAATCGCTTGAAGTGGACTCGGATACAGCCCTATTCAATTCCACCTACAACTAGTGAAGAAAATATTTTCAAATCCTGCAGCTCATTGGGGGTACGTAAATATTAAACGTTTCCCACGAACTGAATTTACTATTTCAATATTTACTTCACCTGAATGATGTATAAAATACGTATAGTAAATCATTATGCTGTTCCATTTTCGGGTATTTCAAAAAAGGGAAAATATTGTCACTGCAGCCAATCACTTTGAATTTATGGACAGACACAACAAGCGCAACCCTCTGGGAAGAAAGTATCAACTCTTTATTAATTAATACCGGTGCGTAGGCCAAAGACAGGCTTGCACATTTTTCAAACTGCCCTAACTCTATGCCTTAGTCTGACGACGGTCTGACATAATACAATTAAAATTTACGAGCCCCCATTTTGAACAGTAGGGAAACTGCGGACTTAAACTTACGTCAATTTATTGATGCGATAAACTACTAATAAACATTTTGTAAATTTGTAACTTAAAGACATTTTGGGCACAAGTAGATTGTATTTCCTACCGTACTGCACCAAATGACACATGCAAGAGAAAGGATGAAGATACTAACCTTGGCTTTTGTTGCAATTTCCAACGTCGTGTTTAATTTTTCGTTTTCTCTAGGTACGTCATCTCTACCACTAAGTGGAAGATTTTCGTCAAGTTTCGGAGCTGCTGGTCTGGAGAGTGATGGAACAACTTTCGTCGCCAAAACGAGTGTAAACAGCGCACTACACAAGGAATTCATACTTGTGACTAATTTCATGATAGAAATGCACAAATCCGTAAAAATAAAATGAAATAAATCTTGTTGAAAGACAAGAAGGAAGATATTTTATCGGGTTGAAGAAGATCAGCTGCCACAAGTACTGGGTACTCCAATCAAATGTTCAATACAAAGTCACATGACTTTTATATAAAATTTCCAAAACTGTTTCAATAACCGCGTGAAACGTCGGCGGGAGCGTCATTCGTATTAGCGTTAACGCCTGTTTCCTTCCGTCGGTGAAATTGTCTGAAATACAAAAGGAATTAAATTTAAATGCAACTGATACAATCCCCAGTTTTGTTGTATCACTACATGTGACTTTTATTCAGAGTTGACGGTTTCTGCAGAGCGTTTCAAAGCGACGTCTCCTTTTAATTGGCTATAATTGCAGCCAAGTCACAGAAGACTTTTGACCCCTCACTGCCGTCCCAGACATTGACATCCTATCCAATCAAATGTTTCTCCTCGGGTAATATTCAAATTCGAAAATACTAGGCTAAAAGATGGCATTACCCTCTCGCGAAGGTCTGCTTAATGGGCAGTATACTCTCCCTGTTTCAATTTCTAAAGTTAGATCGTAGTTCCGTGGGTCATGCAGTTGCGAATGGTAGGTCTATTGTGTCAACAAGGGATAACTGGCAACAGGCGGAATCACAATAGTAACAAATAGAGTCTCGCTGATCTGTTTGACTTTCAAATTGACTCGTTTGTTTACACAGAGTGGACAGGATAAAGTATTTTGTAGTGATCGTCTCAAGTTTGTCCAGTATATAAGGTGTTCGGTAACTTACACCTTTTCATTTAGTTGCCAATATTGACAAACGAATACATTTCAATGGTCTCTTCGCTCTCCACATAAATAGTGAAGTCACAGACGTGTTTCAAGCTTCCTTTCTTGACCGAGAATATAAACTGGGACAATTTGAACAGGAGAGTAAACGAATTTGTGAACTTTTGTCATTATGAAATAAAACCTAGGGGAAGTCGATTTTACAAAACACTTTGTCACGGACACATTTTCCGAAAGAAACATAAAACCTAAGCCTACGCCTCGCAGCCAGAGTGGCCACAAGGGGGCATGGGAACATTTTACCCAGTCAAAGTCGTTTCCCCCTCTCATTTCCCCCTGTTCGCCTCTGTACAAAGGTAGTACTGAACAGACACAACTTTTGCCCCAAACTTCTGCTTATCCCCAGTACTAAGCCCTACTTGCCCCCAACGTTTGAAATTCTGCTGATAGTGTTCAGCTCTCTGTAGCCTCCCCCAACCAAGTCGTAAGTTGAACAAAAAAAGTACTCCCCAAGGGGTAGCCAGGGAGGAATTTCTAAAAGACCTGCTAACTCATCGGTCTGTCCACGTGCTTTACGGTCTGAGATTTGTTGTTGCTTTTTATTCTTAGCTGTTGAGACTTTTGAAAAAATTCAGGATTCCCCTCAGACAGTGGCCAGGAAAAGGACTGAGTAGAGTGGCGGAGCGTCCATAGAGTCAGGGGTCGTTCGCCCCTCCCCTGACGGACTCAAACCGCCTTGCAGCGCCCTTTTATGGTTTTTACTGCATTGAGGCATGGGGTATCAACCTACTTCAAAGTACCCCTACAGGCCATTCTCGCCCCTCTGACCGAATTTCCTAGCTCCGCCACTGACTGAATAGTAAAATACTGCTTAATGATACTAAATACCACCATAGTTACACTAATTTGAATTAATCATGTACTACTGAAAGCTTAGGTGTGGGCAAGCTGAGTGTTATATTAAATGGTAGGCTTTGTACTGGTTACCAGGGTCCAAAATACCCTTGTTGTTTGTGATGGGGTACAGTAGGTCACAACGCATGCGCAAACATTGATATGAAAGTTTTCATGTTTTATACTTTGTACGGTCGTAGTATTTTTGAAACACTATAAAATCAACGACTGTTCACCTTTTTGAAAGTGGTAGTCTGGTAGAGCAAAAAGGTTAGACCCAGGGTGCAACATGTTTGCGGCTTAACCAAAACTTCCGTCCCAATTGCACCTACCAGCCCCGGTGGTCAGAAGTAATCAACATAACTTCCTTTATATATTCCAATCAAATTAAAAGGTCACGATTTTTTCGCTGTCGATAAAGGAGTCCTACAGCTTGTTTTACGAAATTTCAAAAGCCTACTCACATCACATTATTATACCACATGTACAACTTTTGCTGTGGTAAAATTTGTACAATTTTGACGCGGCACGTCCGTGGAGGATTTTTTGCGATGCATGAGGAAATATCGAGGTTGTACCTCCATGATCGATGCTGCCCGGAAAAGATAGTAGTTGCAAATTGTCGAAGGAGACAACCCGCTGAGAGTCACGGTAGACCATGAATGTCAAAAGGAATTTGTCCAACTTCAAAACATGACTTGATCAAAATTTTATTGGAATGTCTGCAACCTGGAAATAGATTTGGAGAAATGACTTTTGTAGTGCAGGTAAAAATAACGTTGGCAGCCGTGGGGCACAGAACTCAGTGCAGTCTACTTCGTTCCAAAAATAGCTACACGAGTCATGGCATCTCACCGCAGGTGCCCTATTTCTCTGTAGGAGTTGCTAGAATGTGCACGTTTTGGGATTATTTTCTCCTTGTTGAAAATTAATCACGGTAATAAGAAAATAATGATTGTTTTGACTTGAAATAATTTTAGAGCTCTAATAGAACAAACTCTTTTCAAAGTGTAGATATCTTAGAGGATTCTGATTATTGGCCGAAATCAAACTGAGGTTTTAGTGGCGCGGACGAGCAGAGTGGTCATAAATTTTGCTGACCGCTTCCTACATAATTAAAGCCTATGCTCTTGAAAGTATTGGTCATTTATACATGGACTATATGCACATACTGAATGGAATTCCAGGACTGAATTTACGGGTAGACCTGTTGTGATCTATTTCGGTTCTGGGGAACTTATTTCACTCTCTGAATCAGGGTTTTCAACATGCAATTTTATCGCCGAATTATGGTAAATTTGGCATAATAGCCTATGGGTAAATCTGGTATTAAATAAGATGTCTGGGAAGAAGTTATAATGGATAGTTATCTCTGAATAAAACTCTGAACAAAAATACTTATGACGTAAAACTAAAACGCAACTATCTAATACCATGGTTCAAGTCATTGTGTTGGAACGATTATCGGTATTCACCATCAGCATATCGGCCGATATTCCCAATTTTCATCCTGTATCGGTATTGGCAAGATCAACTTTTAATGCCGATATTATCTAACCTATATTTATCGTCCAGTATGTCATGAAAATGGCACACTATTTGAGTATTATTGAATTCAAGATCCAATATTTTACGGTACCTCATCAAGATGAAAAGACATTTTATCGTGGTGTTGCGTGGCCCATGGTTACTAGTTCAGAATGTTTATTTCCCAAATATTGGTATCGGCCGATATTGTGGACTGAAATATCGGTGATATCGGCGTTTTACAACATCGGTACAGCACTAGTCATTATCCTTCATGAACTTTGATAAAGACGGTCGGATGCTGCAATAATTTACGAAAGAAAGACAACAGAAAAACACTTGAACAGAAAATTATCGGGATAAGGTTAAGTGTTACCGTACCGCGTCTCAGAAAGACGCCTTTAGAACTGAGTATTTAGATAGAAACAGGGCAATGAATTAAATTGTCTATTCAGTCAGATTTGGCTTGGATCATTCCGAAAGAACTTATTTTTAGTCTTGAATCGCTTTAATTGCCACAAGTTTCATTCGTATCAAAGGGTGCCGATAGAAGGAAAGGGTAAGAGCTCCCCTTTACCGAAATATCCCATAATTAATTATGCTTTGCAAGACACATAAGAATCAATGCATGGGCCTAGGCTCGTTACCTTCGCTTAAACGAATCTCAATAACTCCAAAGAAGGATTTCTTTGCCCGGAAAGAAACAGTCGGTAGTGAAAGAGAAGCACGAAAAATGTGGAATGACAGTGGGGGATTGACCAAATTAACTCTTCCAAAACAGCGATTCGCGCGACTTCACAAGCATTAATGGTCAACAATTTAATGATCGCAAACTGCAAATACTGCCTACGTTAGGGCTGACTTAGCCTATCCATTAGTTTACTTGTTCGCATCAACTCAAATGGGCTTTATTCTATGCACAAGTGAGAGCTGCAAGCGCCACGCTTCTTAAGCTGTGCCCCTGTACATAAGTACGATTCAACATTCATTGTAAAATTTCAAAGGTTTCTCTATTCACAATTGTTTGGGAATTTGTATTGATTAATTGTTGAATGTTTACACACCTCCATTCTTGCTGCATGAAATTTCACAGTCCAATAATCGTTCCAAAAGCAAATAAATCAATTTCGAAGGGAGTGTCGTTTGCTTTAAAACCGTACTAACTTGCCGGATGGAGCAAAATCAATTTGTTTCTCAATTGAGAATTGTTTACAGTATGCACTTAGTAGCAAGTTAAATAATTTAGTACTTCCATTTCATTCACAATACAAGAACATTCTAAGCGTAAAAGTCAAAATAGAACGAATAAAAACAATTCTCAAGAAACAATATCGGCGGTTATGCGTCACACATCAAAGGTCTGGTTGTAAGCTTTTTGCAGTATTAAAGTAATCCACAGTAATCCCTACACATATAAGGCATTCTGTATAGGCAACGCTTTTGTTGGGAGGGACAATCAACGTTTTTATTTCAAATGAATGATTTTAAAATTCTTACAACTTAGATGGTTCCGCTGAGTCAAGCATTCCAGTGATTACAAGAGCACATTCACGGTTTCTTGCACGACTTTTGATAGATAACGTGGCATTTAACTATTTATATGTGTATGTCGTGACGGAGTTGAAACCTTAATTAGTTGTGTAAACCCTACATTAAGTTAAGAGCTGTGACGTCATTGTGTCGCGTAATTCAAGACTCTCAGAGACAAAAAAAATACACATAAGTTAGATTGCTTCATAACATACCACTCAACACCATCGCATCTACCAACAACCGGTAATTAACACCAAATGTGAAAGGTATGCCTCTTAACTTAATACTCCGGCATTTTTTTTTACCAAATATTCTCAAGTTTCGAAAAAATTATTTTCTATTTAAACGGTTTCTCTGAGGCTTTCATGTTTCCAGATATTTATAGATAAAGCATGTATACCTTATGATAACTTGCAGTCGAGTTATCAGTAGACACATCAACCACCTGGCAAATTATTTAAAGGGCAATTGTCGTCATCCCAGACAACTCTAATTCTCCTAACTAAACAACTTCTAGCTCCTCCCATAACTGTATAAGGCTACTCCTTGTGCCGACACAAACTTATTTTATTACTTCAGGCCATGTCTTGGTGAGTATACAAGGCTTTAATATATAATCCAAAAATTTTCTCTGCATTGTGTGGAATGTGAGTTACTCTGCATCATTTGAATTTTTAAACTTTGATGTCAATCAAAGAGCAGTAGGCCTAACCAACTGAGAATTTTGATACCACCACACCAAAAAATGTACTTTGCGGTGAAGACTGTCTTTCTTTAAGTTATTTGGTCAAATATGTTGCGCGTTATATGAATATTTTGCACATCCTTTTGGATGATGTATATTTATTAACGTGTCTGTGGATGTGTAAAGAACAAACACTTAACTGGTTATCGATTGTATGGTTTTCAAGTACATTTACACAAAAAAAGTGGTTTCGTTTTGTGATAGAAACAAGGACGTGGGAAGAAGGAGAGCTGGAGGTGAAGCCTCCAGCCTCCAGCCAAAAATGTGGTGGGGCGAAAGTGTGTTTCCGCCCCCTCACTTCAAGGGTGAAAACCCTTTATTTGTTTCCTCTGTGGAAAATGTCAAAACTTTGCAGTAATTTTTCTTAAAATCGGCCCACATATTGCCCCAAATTGCATCTAAGGACCCTCGCATGAGTTCAAAAAATTTACCGGGCTTTGGCTGTAGGAATGCTTAACACTGGTTGTCAATTACTCCGAGGAAAGTAAGATTTCTAATAAGGTTTCTAACTATAACTTACGCAGCCTGTTCGTTTAATATGCCACAGGGAAAGGTTCTAATAAAATGTGTCCCGACAACTCCTTTCCTCTTGGATCACTCCCTCAAACAATTCCCGGACTTCTACCTGCCGAAAATTACCCAACCTAGATATACCAACCGAACAATTCTAACCCCAATATTCAAAGGCATGTTTTCTTTTGGACAATTTATCCCTCACAATTGGCCCTAGGACAATCAACTGTCTGGGGTGGGGATTGTCCGAGGGAAAAATGTAAAAGGTGAGAATTTTCGGATGGGAAATTTTTGAGGGCGGTTGTCAGAGTTTGTACAGTAATTGTCCGAGGAAAATGACCGGGGTGCGTCAGGAGGGGGGGGGTAGTACACCAATTTTGGAAGGTCTGAAGAATAGCTTCACCCATATCAGTAATACATAAATATGTTCTTATTAAATATAAACATGTACTAAGACAATAATTTAACCCGTCTCACTTTAGGTGATAATTATGTAGACCAAAAATTAGACACTGTGAGAAATTCAGTTTATTTTGTTGTTAAATACTGCCTTGACCTGGGAAGGAGGGATTGAATTAAACTTTAGGACTGTACGAGGAAGATGCTGCCAGATTCACTCCTAGAAACGACCTTGGTTGGATCCGTCTACTTATTTTCATTTTTCAGTGATAGTCTTATATACCAGCTAAATTCAGTCATTACTTAATATCCCCATTGCCTGTATGTGTTCGTATTCTGCACTGCAACTTGGATAAGTAATTCCACGATATTAAGTTATTACACTGTACTGAGCATTTGTGGGTAGCTATTATGACCTTTTATTTGAATATATAGCGCCTGATTTGACGTTAACCGTTGGCAACAGTTTAGAACAAATAAGTATCGCAGTAGACATAACTCTTTGGCAATTGATAATATACCCTTTCTAACATAAAATAATGTTTACAAATAAATTGAAGAGGAATGATTTTTAAACGAGTGAGTTGAAAAGAAAACAACATTGCTTGGTTTGAGAACTGACGCCAGACGGAGCCTTTTCTTAAACTGTGATAAGGTCCTCAGTGCAATCCATACATTATTATAAGTGACCATCTAACAATGCTTGCTTCTACTACACATGTCATGATAGACAGAACAAAATATGGAAAAACCTATGATGCGTCAGATCGTTTCCAAGGAAGTTATGACTGACATCTAAACAGCTTACTAATCTAAACAAACTTTACTTACGAGGATTTCGAGTTATTCCCAAAATATTGCCTTGATGACAGCTACCTTGATCCGCGTAGCTTTATTTCAATCAACAACGTGAAACAACTTCAGAAAGATTTGTGGAAGGACTCTACGCAGTCCGATCGGTATAAACAAAACTAGCGCTTAGAACAGGTGTAATAACGTCTTCAGAGTTTACTTGATCGGTTTAACTTTGGAGGTGGAAGGGGATGTGTTAGAAAATGTAGTAGGAATCGATTGCATTCCTTTAGCAAAGAAAGTCTTTGCCGTTCTACACAGTGAAGCGAGACATCGTCTCTTAGTTGCAACGATCGAGCATTCATCCAGCAAAAACAAGAATAAGACATTGCGGGTCTCTTTGTGTAAAACAGGGAGATAAGAACTTCCAGGAGCTTAGTAGAGCGGAAAATGGGGTACAAACTTTAAGGCAGGCCAAAAGAGTAGGAAAAGTTAAATACTCGATTATCTTAACTGTTTTTATATGGCGTACGTGGCATTCATTATCTTATATTACCCTGTTACTTATTTTTTAAACAAAAGTAGGCATTTTCCAATTTCCTTTAATAAAAGGTTCTAATTTCAAAATGGATTTTTTCAAATTCCATGTTGAGTCATCATTTTCATGAAATATGTCTGTTTCCTGTTGGATTCATGCAGAGAATACCCCAGAAAGTGCCACTTTTGCCAATTACCCCCGACTACTTGACGCACGTGCGGCAAGTACTCAGTCGGTGCATATAGACTATTTGTCGCACGTGTGACAAGGAGTCTGTCCTTGTCTGAGAGAATGCAATTTTTGCCAGTAATCCCCGACTACTTGTCACACGTGCGACAAGGAGGCAGTCGGTTTCCCATGGAAAAGCATGTGGGGATGTCGTACTGAGTTGAAATTTTGTTCAAGGTTTGGCAAAAAGTTATGCGAAACGAGCTGTCCAGATAGAGGTAGAAAATTTTTTTTGAAAATGGAACTTGTTTAATGTTTCCAAACGTACCACCTAACTGATGGGATCCCACAAGACTGAAGGTTCCTAATATCAAAGGTTCACTGCAGACTAAAGATCGTCTAGCTCGAAACTCTACACATGCAGGATTACAGCTAGGGCAAAAAAAAAAATAATAATAATAAAGTCGGCTAGTTAACTGGTCCACCGGAAGGTGCTTCAGTCCGACGCGTAACCGACTTCGTCGGCTGGGCAACCGATTTTAGGCAAGCCTATGTCAAATGGGAGGAAAGCCGGAGTACCCGGAGAAAAACCCACGTACATCGAGCGAGATTCGAACCCATGCACATGTTAAATATTGGTGCACAGCAGCTGGAATAGACCACTCTGCCACTCGACGACCCAAACTGGGTATAGGGATACATATAAATAGGGTTAGAATAGGAATGAGGATTAGAGTAAAGTATGTTTCGGGTAAGTGTTAGCATTAAGGTTAGGATTAATTTAAAAGTTGCAGTCAGGAACTTCCGTCTATAGAGAACCTTCGATCTAGTGGCCCCTCGATCTAGTGGACCACTTGCTCTCTTATTACAAACAATAAACAAGAACAATTTTTAATGAAAAAAAAATGATGACCCGTGATAGACTTGGCACAAGCCAGTTTCTTTGGAGAATGGCAGCTCCGATTTCTAAACAGAAGGCAAAAAAGTTGACCTTTGAATTGCATAAGATATTTGATGCGATATGTGGTTATAGGTTCATATTTGCCGTTTAGAATCTAATGAAAACTTGAATCAGACAGAATTATTCAGAGACTAAGAAGGGTCGTTATGTGATAATGTGTTCAATGTCACGGTCAAAAGACGATGTACATAAGTAATAGTTATCTACCGGTGTTTGGGCTTATCAGGGCCGTCTTCCAGTATAGACAGTACATCGATCAGTTTGAAAAGTAGAAGTTAAGGGTCATTTTAGAAAGTTGAGGGCCTCAGTACTTTGTATTCCATAGGAACTTAAACATTTATTTTCAATAGCGGGTCTAATCTAAGAAATTTTGTTGGGGGGGGGGGCAAAAACCAGATCGGTATTCAAGGAGTCTCGGCCGCCCCTCCGGCAATACCAATGGTCCGCCCCATTATAGTACAGTAGGAGTATGGTGACTATTTTGTACTTTAACCAAGTGACATGTTATCATTTTTTAGATTGAAAACCATACTTTGCAAACTTTTTGGAGGCACTTGCCCCCCGTGCCCTTTTGGCGAGCCACAAATATATAATTTAATAAAGTTTGATGGTAATTCTTTGTTACTTTCGCTGTTTTTATGCTGAGGCGGAAGCTTACGAACTACTAACACTTCACTGTGTTTTAGTGTAGATGGAAATACCGATTTTACTATTGACATGGGCGGCGATTCCGAGGGGGACAGGGGGACATATCCCACCCCCAATATTTCAGAAATCGCACATTGACTTGGATTTTTCACACAGTAATTTATTTGAAAATAAGATCATGCGCCCCCCTCCCCCATTATTTGAGAACAAGTCGCCGCCTTTGACTAATGACGTAGGAAAGACTGACTGTTGCGAGAAGTCTGAACTGAAACATTATACCTATGCTTGTGGAAGCACAAAAACAAACCGCAAATACTTAAGTAAAATGCGGTTTGTTTTTGTTCAAGCGTGCTTATAATTCCTTTCCACAACAGTCAGACATACACATATACATGGAAGATACCCTGACAGAACCACTGTGATGGCATCGACTGGCATCGACAAGGAAACTGATTGACAAGTGAAACCCGAGTTATCAGACCGCAACACATTCACATCCAATTTTATGAAACAGATATCAAACTTGACAATATTACAACAGACGGTGATTGGCAGGCCACAGAGGAAGCTATCCACTGAACGGATTTCGGAGAGTGTACGGTTGATAGTGACTGAGAAGGTGAGGGAACGCCGGGCAGGTCTTAAATGAGGCCGGGAACATGTACTGATGAATGTGTGTTGGTAAAACTTTGAAGCGGGTTTTACTGTTCAGGCGTGTAGCCAAGGGGGGTGTTTTGGGGGTTGACCCCCATGAACCAAGCTTAAAAAATGGCAAAAGCCACATGATTACTACAAACTTTATTACGTTTGAGACATAAACATTGCACTATTTTGCATCTGGAGACCTAAAAAAGCCGTTTTTTCTCCAAAGGGGAGGGCAAACCCTCCCCGTAGACCCCTCCCCCTTGTCACACTTCTTCAAAACCCCTCCCACGACACAATCCTGGCTACGCACCTAGTACTGTTCACACAAGAACAGAAGCTTCACATGATACAAAAGACTTCCAACTTTTTCCTGAATAACACGGTTATTTGCCTCTTCAGCCTTGTTGGAAGAAACGTTTCCCCACATTTTTGGCTAACCTGCATCTCACAACTGGGTATGTTCTGATCAAGAAGTTGGTCCAGTACAGCAGCTCACTGGCCACCGATGGCAAATCCTGATCTGACATTGTTCTTTCAGAGCTTGGAGTTACAAAAAAACTTAATTGAAGGTCTATAGAGTGAGCCTTTAATAAAGAAGATTCCATCTCTATGGGCACAAAATTATCTTTAAAATAAATTGCACAATGCATAGCGGTATGAACAATGAACAGTGGTGGAAGGGTGGCTGAGAGCGGGTGGGAGTGAAGAGACAAGTATCCTTACGTGGCAACATATCGGTGCATACAATAGCGGCTCTAAAATATTTTGTTTGGGGGGACAAGATCGGTATTTAGGAGTCTCCGGCAATATCAATGGTCCGCTCCATATGGTACGTGGGAGTATGGTGACTATTTTGTATTTTAGCCAGATAACATATTATTATTATTGTTGTTGTTGTCGTCGTCGTCGTCGTCGTCGTCGTCGTCGTCGTCGTCGTCGTCGTCGTCGTCGTCGTCGTCGTCGTCGTCGTCGT
>WURT03647319.1:0-19359 GCA_009936505.3 Holothuria glaberrima | reverse complement strand
GATTTAGGCCTATGGAAGATGGTGATGTATCTACAGATTTAATTCGATAATGACGAGTCGAGAAAACTAGGACTTAAGCTAGTCTCTTTTTAAATGGGTTAAGTAGCTTGTCACTCTAACGTTAATAGTGCTTGCCACACTGAAAATGCCCGAACTCAAACTCTAACATTAGGACTACAACACATTTCCATTTAGAATGGAAGAAATGTGGGTGATAATGACCACTCGAAAAATATTGTAAAGGAAATAATCTGCGATTTCCCTTCACTAACCTCCTTGATAAAGTTCGTTAGCGTCACTCGGCCCACACCGTCTACAGTGCAGTATAGACAATCCGTATTAGTACTATACTACTGATAGTTCACACTATGCACTGTATAGCTAGTCGCACTAGCACTGTATGTATTGTATATGTAGTGCTGAGTGCGTGCATATACGTGTACGTACGTATGCCGGATTATCTGCCGTCTAGTACTCTGCATGTAGCAAGTTGTGCATAATATATGTACCCTGCACTGAATGACCGTACCGGCGTACGTGCGAGTAAGAGTACGTACGTTACGGTGAGTATGGAGAAGACATTCCACATATATCTGCTAACAATTCCATGTATTGAAAGAAAATTTCCTGAAAAGGCAATAAGTTCGATTCATTTTTGACAATGTTCCAATTTTTAAGAGTTTTCAAAAAGATTTTATATCACTAAAACTTCTTTAAACATCTCAAAGCATCTCTAAAGCTACTGGAATCCACTAAGTTTCTTTTTTCGGAAAGGAGATTTCCATGAAGGTAGAAATATTAAACACTACTGAAATAGTGAAAACCCCTCATTTGACCTTATTTAAAGGGTCATTGCGCTGCGCTGTAGGTAATTCCGAACTACCTTATTGAACTGTATTGAACTGTTCTGAAAAAAAAACTAAATTTGACGTTCACAGTTGAGTTCACCTGCCGTGACGTTGAAGTTGATAAGCCACAGATTCCTGACAAATCTATGGTCGATAGACAGTCCCCCTTCAAGACATGAATTATAATGCATTTCTCTCAATTGTCATCTTTGTCATGCATTGATTCAAGTTGTTGATATGTCTTGATGTAAGGTTGCGCTTCAGCTGAAACCCTCCAAATCTATCCATAACCAGTACAACCGGAGATTATACCGGGCCCTTGCCTACACTTTTTGTATTGTACAGTGTGTATAAACAGATGTTATTGATAAGTGTCGGCCAAGGCTTGATACATAATTGTGTGTCGATCCAGCCAAAAATAAGCAAAGAGTTTGGCCTACACTAGTTCCCTTTGCTGTTGTATTAGCATATCTAAACATGTATTACATACAGGAAAATCTGTCAGGGCCTCTCACCTATGCTAAATCCTTTTCTGTAATTATTATCACTTTGAATACCTTTTATTTGTAACCTGATAAAATCAAGGTACGGGCATGGGCTTTCTTCTGAATCATACAACTTGTTTTTGACTGCACCTTTTGTAAAAATGATGTCAGGGCAGTGACACTAGGCTAAGAAAAAGGATACGCTGAGATTTTATAGGCACAAGCCTGTAGACACCGGTCACTGAGAGTAATGCTACTGACTTTTTATACGGTTCAAAGATATTCAGACAAATATGGAGGTTTGCAAAACGAACTCTTATAGTGCCCAGCCCTGTTCAATGACTAAGATGTATCTTTATATTTTAAAAATCAAGCAAAAAGAAAATAAACAGTTCAGAGAAAAGAAAAATGTAATAGCACGGTTCTAAATAAAAATATTAAGAAGGGGCTGTTAGTTTGTTTTAAAACATCCTCTACTTTTAAAATATACTCCTTTGTAAGTGTGTTCTCCATCTAGGCCTATAATACTCTGGCATTACTCCATGATGCCTCTTATGATTTGGGCAGACCTGTGGAGGTACCCAAACTGGAAGGGACAGAGGAACTGGGTGTATTATTGGACACATCAGTGTACACGTTCGTTCATACTCAAACGTTGGTAGAGACCTTTCCATCATACTGAGTGGATTTTTCCACTCTAAGTCGCTTAAGCTACGTGCTTTCACTGGAAAAAAATCTACGTTACCTTGAATTAAATGTATAAACCCCGAGTTCCTTTAAGCTTCTTTTATATCGATCACGGAATCGTTTGGGGATGTCAAAGTGGTAATCTAAGCTAGATCGTTTCTTTGGATGCTGAGTGGCTTTTTCCACCCTAAAGCTACCCAAGCTATGTGCTGTCACTGGAAAAAAGCTACGTTACTTTGAATTAAATGTATCTTTTGAAAAAACTAGACCCCCGAGTTTTCCTTTTACCTTATTGTACATCGGTCACAGAATCGTTGCGAAAGTGAAAGTGGTAGCCTAAGCTAGATCGTTTCTTTGGATACTAATCATTAGGGTGTACAACCAGTCTTCACTTAAGTAAGCTAGATTCGATTTTTGAGAGTGACTTTCCTATCTTTGCAGCTATATTCCTTGTGTTAATTCAACTTAAGTAAATCGCTTCCAGAAATTTGGGTTGTAACTTTTCAAGCTGCTTGATTGAGGACATCATGCATATAACACAAAATGGTGAGTAAGCTCTACTGCATAATCTGTCCTCTAACAAATCATGAGAGCCGCCATATCACCTAAAATAGCTAAATAAGCTATCGTGATTGGTCCAATTCGTTTTTGAAACAGGAATGATAAAAACTTCTTTGGCAATAACAAGAGTGACGTAAAAAACACATTTTACGTTGTTTGTAATATCTTTGAATTTCCTAATATTCTTCCAAGTAACCCCTCTTTCATGCTCTCACACAAGGCAATATTTGAGCATGTACTATGGCCTAAGTCAGGGGTTCTCAAACTTTTTGAGGGTAAGTGCCGAATTGAGAGGCTGAAAGGGGGCAAAGGCCGCAGGCGAGGACCTCAGGCTTTGAGAGAGGACATTAACTGGAAAGAACGAAATCCTTACTTAAGTGGTCCCGAAGCTAGTTGTATCTAGGGCAAACAGATGCAGAGGTACAAAGTTTTCATAGGAAGTGGTTTCTTAAGCTGTTAAGAGGGCAGGTTGCACCTTTGCAGCGTCCAACAGGAGTAATCCGATCTCAGCCCCCACCGTGGTTGGAGATTAGGTCAGAAAAGTTTCCTCTCTAGGCACTCTAGTTTGCAGGAAACGGCACTCTTCACTTCAAATTCGCCTCTTCAATCATGGATGGCCCCAGGTGGTGACCTCCACGAAGGAGCAAACAAATTCCAAAAGGATAGTAAATGCGAATTATTGGCGCGCTAAGCGCGCCGAAAATCCTCGGGTTACTATTGAAGAAAATATGAAAACATGGTGGTCGTTGTGGGACAATATGGCCCATTCAGGGCAAAATCATGAAATTTGTTGCTGCGGCTGGTCTTCGTCCGGGGATTACATTCTTTATCGTACCCATCAAGGCTCCCCGGCGAAAACGTGGGTCATGCCTTCTGCACCTTCCCCATCTGGCGCCACCGTCTACAAGTTTGCGTCTAGCATGCATGGGTCACCAGTGTGGTCATTTTGATGTTGGTTGCCGACGAAAACCGCACTCTGAAATGGATGACCTCACAACAGTCCTGCACTTATCCTTGCCAGTGTTTGAGGAATGTCTTGATCACTTATGTTCAAACTCAGTCAGACAGAGAAGTGGGTCTGCTGAGTTCGGGGGCCACAAGTTCCCAGAGTCAAAAAAAAGCTTTGATTGAATGGTTGTATTCCATCTTACAGAGCTTTGCAAAGAGCGAGATCATACATTTTAGAACGTAGTAAACACATTTTTAGTACAGAAATTAAAATTGAAGAAATTTTTAATTTCAGTAAACAATCCACAAACGTTCAACACGATACGTTTTTCGTACAGTCACCTTACGTCGCACGTTTATTACTACAAACAGGCCTATACAACCACTCCGCAATGCAACACTACATAAATACATGCTACCGTGTAAGTAACATATGATTGTCAACAATAAAGACACACAAAATTAGTCTTAGGCTATAGATATGGCTGGGCAAGTAATATACCTCACAGTCTGTTACGTGGACCTAGCACCTTCAGATGAACAAACTTGGAAGGAGTCAAGTAGTGACTTCATAATATATAATTTAATTTTCTTCTAGGCTACCTTATGTCCATGTCGATTATGATTTTTCTCGTAAATCAATTCAGGGGCCCCACCAACATGGCTCGGGGACGAATGCGGCCTCGGTTGAGAATCACTGGCCTAAGTGGATATACGCACATTTCTCGAAAAAGCCTCTTGCGAAACAGTACTTGATAATAGGGCTAATGGGCCATCGTAAACAATTGACTCGATCTCTTTTCAAGTATTTTGAATCTGTAAGAGGATTGTTCTCATTAAATAATTGAAATTGTTATTTTTGATAACTATGCACTGTAAGTATGTTAAAACCAGTAAATTGACTAAACAGTGGACTTTAAATATTTCAAGGGATGAAATATGGAAACTTTTCTCTTGTACTAATTGTTGGTACGATCTAACGTTAGACTTATGCATTTGTGTAAGCCATTTTTGCATAGCAGTATGTTGGGAATGGTCATTTAAGAAATTATGAAGAGACAAATTTATAAACAGCGTTTCACAGCTGCCAGGGTCAAAGCCAATAATTTTATTTAGGTCACAGAACAAATTTGTCTAATATACAACAAAAAGTGCCGCAAACCTGACGGAACAAGCTTTTGATTCTTATTGTTTTTTCTCTAGAAGATGCATCTGCCGATGAGACTAACTTACCCTTTTATACCTTTGATGTCTGCGTTCCTTTTGATACACTTGAGAGGTAAGTTAAACGTCAACAAAACTTGAAAAATTAGGGTTTGGATACTTTACCGTCTATTTCACTAAAATCATGAAATTCACCTTGAATGCTGAAAGGTTCAAGTTCAAGTTCAAGCAAAATTTTATTAAGCTCCAGTAATGGGCAAATACAGCTTGCAATAAAAAACAATAAGATGAATAAGTTTATAAAGGGAGAAACATAAAAGGTATAAGATGATAAAGGGAGAAAGGATAAAAGAACAAATGAGAAAGCCTACAGAGGAAAATAATGGGCTTCATGGGCTTAATATGGTGTCATTGTGATATTCATATAATTTCAGGTACACATGCTACCGTCAGATGTGTTTCTCCTCAATATCTGGAACTGGGAAAAGTTGGTACCGTCAGTTGCTCATTTCATGAAACATTTTATGCCGTGTTGTGGTATACTGCAGCTGATCTGAAAGGTAACCTTCCAACACTTTCCTATCAAAATCAAATTATAACTGGAACTGGATATGAATCAGGAGAATTTGACGTTCACCCAAATGGCTCTCTTCTAATTAATAATGTATCATTGGATCACAATGACATGTTTACAGTAGCCTACATTCACTTTGAAGGAGAAAGGCACATCTTCATTCATGTCAATGTGATTGTTGTGGGTAAGGAAAATGATTTTTTTCTTTGGCTTAGGTAATTAATAAAACTTATCTCATATTATCGGTTTTGTAGTCTGGCAACATCAACGTATGCGTCATGGAATTATGATTATGTAAATAAAAACACTTGTAAGATTTGTTTTGGGAGACTGATAGGCGGTTCCCAGAAAACGACCTTGTAGTTAAATTTAAATTTATCACGTATTCACACTTTAGTTGTAGGGTTAATTCGTTAGTAGCTCTTTACGTAATTTGCATTTTAGACTTTTCGATAATATTGCACCTTGCAAGTACGGATAGTGCTAGAGGATTGTGGGTGGAGGTAGGGTTTCCTGCAGGGAGAATTTACCCCCTTCCGTATTGGGAAAATTGAATCTGCCGGGTAGTGATTAATATTATACATACTTTTATCATCAACTTTATCATTACTTTGTAGCTAAATATGAAGGTAATGAAGTTCATGTTTTTTGCCAATTTTATCGAAAAGCTCCAGTTGAAACTGCAACTGTGAGTTTTGTCTCACACTTAGCTGTAGAGGTTGTAAATTGCTTGCTTCCTTGGTAACGTTTTCATGCGTATTATGTGGGAAGATAGTCCCCCGTAACTGACTTGGTAATCGTATTCGTGAGACAGACGGGCACATGCCTGTCAGCGTACAATCCACTCATCCTCAAAGTGTCATCAGGTGTGAGTTGGGGCATGGGGTCCATGTTGGAGATTTTTTTTTCAATACCGCTAGAGCATGTGCTTTGCAACTCTACAATACCTGTGGTAAAGTGAACTTTTGATTCCTTGCCGAGGCAAAAGGAACTCCAGAATTGTGTATGTAACTGTGCGTGACGCTTGGCTTTTGAACACGATTTCTCAAAATAGCAACAGTGGATTATTTTCTTACTTGTGATATAGAATTATTATACTGAGGGCAAGATCCCTATCGTCTTTTTTGAAAGTCAAAGGTCATATTAGCTCACCAGATGTCAAACAACAAAATCCGTGTAAACGCGATATCTCTAGTTAGGAAGCATGGATGCTTTAAATACCTAGCACGTGAATGTTTCAAAGTCTCAAAATATACCATATTGATTTTGGTACAGGCCAAACGTTATCTGGGGTCACCGGAGGTAAAAATACAAAGTTATTCAAAACTGCTTCTAACCACGATATCTCAAGATAGCAATGATAGACAATCTTCATACTTGGTATATAACATTATTATTTTGAAAGAAGGAATCCCGTTGTTTTCAGAGGAGGTCAAAAATCATATAAGATCATCAGAGCTGCAACTACGAAAACCTCTTTAACTAAATAGACAGACAGCGCTACCTCCAAATTGTGTGCTGCGTTTCGTTACCAACGAGAATTAAGGGCTATTTTATACCATTATATAAGTTTGTAATGAACAACATTTATTTTTCACAAGAATAACTGTAACAGTGATAATACTAATTTAAAATTAAATTACCTATTTATGAACACGTGAAAAAGATTCTGTGACTACAGAATGATTAGAAATACCATACGCAGACAGTGCGGGTACGAATTCCCCCCCCCCCCGGAATTTTTCTTAATTTTGTTTTGTTTACTTTTTGGTGGGATGCAAAGGTCATATGAGGTCAGCAGAGGCCAAGTTGTGAAAACATTGTAAACTGATATGGTCAAGAAGTATATAAATTCGAGAGATGAACCTCAGTCCAAGAAATCACCCCCTTTCAGCTAGGAGCCACTGAGCCTTTAGGCTTTCTGGTTAATTTTGTTTTTATGCAAATTTTTCTGTGACGTTATAGCGTAAACTTTCATTGGCAAATGCTTTATTGCGGCCATGCGCATCATATTCGAGTCTTCTGTTGCAACAGAGTCTAGCCGGAGAGCTACCCCTTTTTTGGTAAAGATGCCAACAAATATTTTCACATGTATTTACCGAAGTTTCCTTTGTGTGGATTGTATTTATGTAACACCATTTATTTTTCTTACTACAAGAAGTTGACTTTGGCCTTCTTTGATTGGTTAAAAGTTCTGTACATGTGTACTTCATTGTGCAGCTGTTCAGTCGGTCAAATTTCAACTTGTTAGCAAATATAATGTATTTTTCAGATCAGTTATCTGTTATTCTGATTGCGCAGTTTCCAGCATACTGTTACTGGGACCTAGTTTTACATTTTGGCTTTTTTACAGTCAAGCCGAAAACCGCATTTCCGGTAATAAACTACTGTGGTAATTTTAGTAGCAACTGCTATACGGATGTACGTGCTCCGCTTGTCGAATGTACTGTGCAGGGTGTTAGACCAAATATTTCTCTGAATTTAGTTGTAAGGACCTCGGAGGGTGATAAGAACATACCTGGAGAGGCAGCCATCACCAAAGAAGGAATTGGATACACTTCTAGTGCTACCACAAGGAACGTATTCTATTATACAGATTTACTGGTGCTTTTAATATGCAAAGCATCTAGCGAAACAAAACTGCTGGCAAATGATAAATCCATCATTTTGATTCAAAATGGTGGGGTCGATATTTCACTCAGAGAAGCAACACTACATCTCGTGGAACGGGGAACAAAGCTGGAGATAACGTGTGCTAATTATGATGTTGGGTTTCTTGTTTGGAAGAAAAAATCGTATCCACTTAACGCACAGAATGGGCTGCAAAAAGTTCTCCTTTACGCCAATTTCATCGGTGAAAAGGTCACGGAAATATTTCAAAGTGACGTCATCCTGGGAAGAAATGGTTCTTTGGTAATACCCGCCGTTGATGTTCAACACGAAGGACTTTATACTTGTGTTTATGGGGATGGATTGAGTAATGATGCACAAGTGTATGATGTTATGGTTGTAGGTAGGTATTGTAAAGGTATCTCGCGAACGTTTTTTTTATTATTTTAAACTTCTTAATGCACTTAAAATGGGACCGCAAGTTGATACTGGAGACGAGACACTACATTGAATTCACCTTGGAGAAAAGCCTACATGTTGCAATGTAAAAACGCCAACAGCAGTATTAGCAAATAACTGTTCAGGCTCGGATGGGCACAAGGTGTCTCTTTCAATATCGAAGCTTATTAAAATGTTAACAATTTTGGAAGGATAAATTTTCGATTAGTAGTAAAAAACTCATAAAACAAAAGTTTCCACCTTTATAGAATTGGGTTTTATTTCTCTAAATTTATTTATCGGACTGTTGAAAAGAAGACTTAGTTAAAACAGAAGAGTCACTCAAAAAGTAATATGCTCCCTTGGAACAATCCCAAATGTAGTACATTTGTTATAGATTGAAGCAAAATCGAATATGATATAATTTTGATTCATAAAGAACAGAGGAGATCATTATAAAAATTGGATGATATGTTCTAATATGAGTATAGGATTATCATTTCATATATTTCAGAAGACTTTGCATCAAATGTTATTCGAAAATTATTTAATCATTTCTAGTAAAAATACACAATCGTACTAAAAGATGAAACGTTTACTACACTTGATATTATGCAATATTCTATTGGCGTTTAATTTTCTGTAATGATTACAAATTTGTTTTAAAGTGCATCCAGTCCCAGCCTATCTCGTCGTGAATGGCTGCGACCCCCATCAATACTGTGTATTAGAAGGTGACCACCAAGGAAGTCTACAGTGTTCAGTCAATGGGATACGCCCTTTAATTGAACTGCAATGGAAGACATTTCAAGAAAGTGATGCAGCTGCGATATCATTCACCAACCACCAGCTAACAGTAAAAGATAACGGAGATACATTTGACGTGACCCTTACGTCGACATATAATGTGAAGGATAAATCACGTGACAGGATAACCATTGAATGTACTCTAATGGAAGAAGAAGAACCTTTGTTTGAATTGACTACAAAATTAGATTTGATATTTGTTGAAGGTAATCATTTACATAATCGTTCTATTGAATAATTTGCAGTTACTAAATGGTGGTTAATGAGTGTAGAAGTCAATAAATTTATTATTCTAAATCATTGGTTCCCAATTGGTCATTATCGTCACCTGGGATGGGGCGTTTGACCAACTCAAGGGACACCGGTCACTTAGGGGAGGCAAGGGTATTTTAAAAAAAATGTGAATATTACATTCAAACCGGGTCTTTTCAACATTCCAAAAAGTTTCAATAAAGTCAATAAGTCGTGAAGGTCAAGCTTTCCAATCTCCGGTGCGCTTCAAAGTTTGTAAATTTTTTTACTGTCAGAAAGCAGGAGATCTCATCTAACATTGTTTCATTTCAAAAAAAATTTCCTGGCGAGCGCCTTCATATTCCCCGCGGTGGCCACAGAAACTGTAAACGAAAGGGCCCGGTGGCTAAAAATGATCCCGTCACTGTTGCAACGAATGTAGTTTTTCTTTGCTGTCCATAGAAATGACAAACTGACAGAAGAGACAATTGTTAATAACTGTAACAGTATAAATAACTTTTGCAAAGTACTACTGATGAATAGTTTTAAATGATTTCAAAACTGCAATTTTTAGGTAAACTACCTTCGTATTTCTCAATGTTGCGACCTGTAGGACAGCTTTAGTGGCAGAGGTACTTCCCTATCTAATACAACCAAGTATCATCCTGCTTCCTCCCATCCACAAGACATGTCAATCCCCTGTTATTATCAAAGTGAACGTCTGTTAGTAACTACTGAAATACAAACTAGTCTAAGGTGGATTTTTCTTTAGTGCTCACTTGAGGTTGTTAGGTAATCGAAATCGAAATTTGACTTGCAGTGTTTATTCGTTGGGCCTAGACCCCATTAGAGGCTGTGGAACGCTTTCACACTTTCGTGAGGGCGCTAAAATCCAATTTCAAAACGTTTCTCCGAAAATAGCAACGATTAAGTTTCACGCCTTAGTTAATCGCGGGTTAAGTATTTGCCATTACATAAGGACCCCAGCGTTTTGAGTCCCACACCACTGTTTTGTTACAATGAGTCAATGCAATGCTTAAAAAATCTCTGAAAACGATCAAGTTATCACAAACAATTACAGGCAATTTGTTGCAATGATTCAAATTTGTCTTGAGATAAAGTTTTAGTCGCAACACTCTGTGTAATTTCATGCATGCTTAAACAGCATCAATTTTTAAAGCGTCACTTCCACGTTTGCTATTAGAGTAAACGTTGAAGGCTTACAGCAAATATACTTAGAACATTTTTATGTCCACAAGTATGAAGCAGTGAACGAAACAACTGGTAATTTATCCAAACGTCCACTATGACTTTGTACTACAATTGTAACATAACATATTATAATATAAAAAGAAATGATACCAGTCATAATATTTAATTAAACCCGTTTTATCATATAGATAACATCCGTCCAACGAAGGAAGTCGATTTACTAACAACAGGAGTTACTCTGATCTGGGTTATCCCTGTGTTTGCCGTTTTACTTCTCTTTGTGTTACTGTTCGGATTGCTCATCAAAAAATGTCTGCGTAAGTTATTAGCTGAAAAAATTGCTTGAAATTATAGTGTTAAAGTTGTGATGCGAAGTAAAAATGGAATCAGTCGCTTTTCGATAATTTTATATTCACTGAATTATTGGGGAAAGGCAGGTAAGTAACAATGACGATTCAACCTTACCGCTAAAAAATAGATTCACAGTCACACCATCTTGGAAACTTTTATCACGTATCGATCTGTTGTGAAGAATTGTGCAAATGTTTAATGAAAAACGTCCATATGCTGGAGAAAATTGTAGCTGTTGGAGTTGATTTTAGCTTCTAATGCCTTCCAACAGTAATTTTATTTAACAATCGTGCGGTATCTCCCCACAGGTTCCGAGAGGCAAATTAAACAAAGAGAAAGAGAGGAAGAAGAGGTAAGAGATCAATCAAGGACTCATTAAAATCATAGTCTGTGTGCATTATTATACCCATCAGGACCTGTCGACATAAGTATTGCTAGAGAGCGCAGTATTTAAGAGTGAACTGCAGTGCACTGCCCTTTTGTACGTGCGCGGTCAACCAATTTTTCTTAAGCAGTGTTAATGACTTACAAACATCATAATACTTAGTCTCCATGTGACCTATTAATAGATAACTGTGCTTCTGCGGTCACTTATAAGATTTTGCCTCCGACAACATTATAGCACTGGTGCACTTTTCAACTGCCTTACCAATCCTTTTACTGATAGGATCTAATAAATACGGCTACAACGGGTTAATAATCACTGTGTCTTCTTATCTTAGAGAAGTGTGGTTCTAACTCACCCTTAGTACTCATATGCAAGTATTTCTCAGATGAAAGTCGTTTCTTAAGTGCGTTAAATTTGTTTTTCGTTCTTGTTCTTGATAGTGTATATAAAATTTACCATGTGCACTAGGGCGTTGATACATCGCGATGGCAAAAGTAGCATTTTTTTGTTGCTAATTATATTTTGTTAATTTATTTCTTTTCTATAAGGATCAACCAAATTCAGAGCCGAATGCTGGAGGTGACTTAGACGGTAAAAATTTTCAAAATTACGTTTAACTTAGAGTACTTATGTTATGTATTATTTGAAAACCAAAACAACTCTTTATTTCATTATGATCGTTTACAGGGATTAAAAACCAATTTCTGAAGGAACTCAAAGAAAAATATAAAGATTTATACGATGCTGTCCAACCAATACCTTATATTAAAGACAGACTGTACTGCGTTGAAAGAGTATTTGTAGAGGGCGCTATCGAGTTTCTAGATTCGTACAAAGGAGAGACAAAGGGTAATTGGAAGAGTTTAGATTCATATCAAAACGTCTTCAACGATCAACGAGTGCAATCTTCAAGAAAAATTTTAGAGGGTGAACCTGGCTACGGTAAATCTACCGTTACCCTTCAGTTTGCATATGATTGGTGTAACTCAAAAAATACCTCGGCCTTAAAAGACGTCGAAATAATGATTCTCCTTAGGTTGAGACAAATGGGTGGTGTGTCGTCAATTTATAAAGCAATTAAGCAATTTATTTTGCCGAAAGATACATTACTCAGTGAGAAAGATATTGAAAAGATTATGCGTAACTGTGCGTCAGCTGTTGTAATACTAGATGGATTTGATGAATATCCTGATCAAGACATTACGTCAGCTACTGACGTCATGAACATTATAGCTAGACAGATGTTCCAGGACATAGAAGTAGTAACTACGACAAGGTCATCCTTTTTGCCAAAGAAATACCCGGCATTAACAAAGCGATTAAGGCTTACTGGGTTTGACGACAGTACCCGTAGATATTACATTCGTAAGGCAGTCGTAGGTGATGATGACGAGGATCTTGTTCAAAAAGTTGAGGAATCGCTTCAAGCAAATCCGATCCTAAGTGATCTCTGTCAAGTACCCCTACTTTTTGTCATATTTGCACATATGACGCATGAAAGTGAGAATTTCCAGAAGTTAAATTCTGTCACGAGTTTCTTCCGTTACATGATATCGTGTTTTCATAGTCACATGAGAAATAAAATGGACGACGAAAACGTTCGTAAATATGAATTATTTGAAAGTGAGCATCATAACCTGGACAAGGCAGCATTTGATGCTTTGTGTGGCAGCAGTCAGGAAATAGCTTGGAAAAAAGATGACTCGAGTCAAACACTAGGACAGGAGTTTTATGATCAGTATGTACGTATTGGTATTTTAGTCGAGGAAGAAGTAGTTGATATCATTGATGATCCTCGTACTCCTATCACTGAACACGTACAATACAAGACGGAAGTAAGGTTTTATCATAAACTCTTCTGTGAATGGTATGCTGCCCATTACCTTTCAAGGTATCTTCAACAAAGTGCAGATATTGATTTAAGTGAGTTCCTCCAACATCTAGATCCCTTCGATGTTCAATATTTGTATCGATTTTCGTGCGGTCTGAACGCTGACTCGGCTGAACAAATCATAACCTATTTAAAGAGCATTGAAGGTGGAGATAAATTTGCGATACTATGTCTTCTTGAACAAACTGGGAAAGTCGATAATGTTAAAGAAACTATTCGTGAGTTGTGCTTTGAAGGAATTATAATCAGTGGTCACGATTGTTTGTTACTTCAACGGTCATCTATGCAACTACTGGAAATAGCAGCGAGGAATGATGTAAGTACTTTGGTCTCATATTATATACTTATTTCTCCGACAGCCACCTCATTGATACATTGGTAACAAGGCTTAGACGGGCCTTGTCATCGAATCTTACTAAACACTGCACAGATTCAATATATTCTATAACCGTCACGAAATTTAGAAACGCTCCCTTCATGGCTCTCTACAAAAGTCGGAATGCAGTCGGGGTATTTGCAGACAAACACTGCAATTAGCGTGACCACAACACAAGCAACACAACCCTTATTCATGGATAAATGTCGGGCATCTTTACATGCCTGATGTGATAATGAAAAGAACCGACAGGGACCAGGTGGAAACAAAATTTGGTGTACACTGCACAAACCCTACATTTTTAGTCGCGGTCCGATTTGTGAATTGTATTGCGGCCTCCACCTGTTCAGGTATAATCAATTTTCGAGTTATCTTGGTCAGATTTTGGCCCAACTCAAACCAATAAGTTGCCTCCATGTAGATCCTACCATCTGCAACATTCAGCAGTCAAAGGGACAATTTTGTGCTGGACATTGGAGCGGGGACTGAACTGGAAATCTTAAAATGATATCTTTGTATATGAATAGATTTACGTACATGTGTAAATGATGTCGGTAACGAAATCATTAGCTGCACCGAACGCAGCTGAAGAACAAATCTTCACTTTTCTAGTAGTTAAGTGTTGGGTATTCGTTCAGACGGTTTAAATCCAACAACGGTTGATTTGAGTTGTAGCAAGTATACAATGTATCCGACAATGACACGCGAAAGCTAAGCCTGCCGGAAAAAAAAAAACCGTCTGATAAAGTATATTCGCAAGGTCGCATAGGAATATTTCAATGAAATGCAATATTTTCAAACCCTCGAATATGCATAAGAATGAAGGAATGCTTCTGCGATTGTCTCTGTGTGCAAAAATCACCAGACGTGTCTGTGGGAATACTTGATGCGCGCGCCGAGCTAAATACTATCATCGTTTGTAACAAATTGAGAAGGGGTAAAAGATATTCCGTTCCCTTCAACCAAAAACCAAACTACTACCATGCCTATAATGGGTCTACACAGAATTACAAATACTGCCGGTTGTGCCAAAATACCAAAGGTAGCCCGGTCTCCCTAACCAAATTATTGGAAGGAAAAACGCCCTATATATACCTGTTAGCAAATATCTCTGCAGTTGATCTACTCCAGACGAATATTGAACCAGGTTTAACGTTCACAACTAAATTACAGAGGGAAAATATCAGTGTGTGTCTACAAATATCTTGTTAATCACGGAAAATGCACTCTGATAACAGCGAGAACGAAGCGCCCGGGGAAAATTGTTTTCATAACATTGGAGTTATCAAAAAGTCTATTATTCACACAAATACCAATGACTATTATCCTGTTTGTTATAATGTCGAAGAAATCCCATTCTCCTTAACCAATCTATCGGAGGGTATTATTTCTCAATCTAACAGCACCAGCAATTGTAATGGCAGCGGATCATCACAGGGGGTGACGAAAAGTGATCCTTCAACCACATTATTGAGGAGCCATCCCACCTCCCCACGTTTCCCTCCTTTGCCGGCTCCTACGGTGTGCCATAACGTAGCAAGTGGAGAAGAAATATATCAATAAGTTACCGAAGGTGATGTAGAACTTACGAGAAGTATGGACTTTGTACTTAGCCACTACAATAATCTTCTCTCAGGTTGCTTTTGAATTTCAATAAGCTTAATCGTGCTTAACAAAGAAACGCGTTCACAGTGTCACACGACCAAGCGATCTGCTTCATTGTTACAAGCACGTGGGGACCTTTCACCCATTCCCTACCGTTGACAGTTGCTTGAGTTGAGAACTAATTTGCGAGTTTCGACGCGTTCCCACGCTGCCGACAAGTTACCAGGTGGTGTCAATGTAACATGTTGAGCAGTGTCCCGGCTTACTACAACTTTCGGGATTTTGCGAGAACTGTTCAAAGATGCAAAGTTGCGCAGCCTATCTTTGAAATTTTTTTTAACTGATCACATGTTCCAAAATTTTCATAATTTGCGAATTCGTTGTTTTTTTAATATTATGTTTTGGACTGGGTACAAGAGGAAGGTGTGTGTTGTCTAAACGGATGAGTAACAGCTCCTCTCCCTTTACAACCTTTTTGTTAAAGTAAGGTGGCTTAGATGCAAAATGTTGCTATCTGCGACAAATCTTTGAACTATATACATGCTTAGATATTCTTACAATTTGGTAGAATTTAAGATGTGACATAGCACCTCTGTGATGCAGACCGGCATAGGGCCTGCTGTTTGCATGAGTAGTGAGAACGACGATTAACGTGCAACGAGAAATGAGTGAGAGGAGAGGGTATAACGAATAACTAAATTAAGGATGGGGGACTTGAAAGCACGTTAAAGAATGTAGTGCGCCGTAACTTTTATGAATGTACTATAAAGACAAAAACATACTTCAATCTTTCACATCAAGCAACAAATGATACCGTATTGACTACCCATGGTATCAAGTTGCCCTTAAATGCGTAATCCATACAGAGGTTAGGAATGTACTTTTTTCTCGGGAAAGAGTTTTATAATAATATGGTAGTTACTAACATGCCTTAATATGATTATGAGATATGGAGTGCTAGTCGCGACGAATGCCCGAAAAGCCCGTTGAAATTTTGCGTTTAATATCATTCCAATGACAAAAGGTACACACAGACTCTGCATCGATACACTTTCGACTCCCTAATAAATGTATCTGCCAATCAGAAGGCAGAATCTCCTGACTGGTAATTCTTTATATGTCTTCCCCGGAGTTCCAGCAATGCTGTGCTACTCTATAATTGCCCTTATGCATACGAACAATCAACTTCATTGTAAGACCGTAACCGATAAATAATTTGAATATGCTTGAGACGTTATTTCATGATAATGAGGTGAGGCTGGTAGTGGGCGGAGCCCGCGAAAATTTGATAATTTACTTAGGATTTGAGAACATTTTGATAGTTTCAAACCACCTCCACTGGACATATGCCCTTCTTGTTCATTGCATGAAGCAATAGTGTTTGCTTCGTTCCAGGGCCCTTTGGTTTAGTAGCAATAAGCAGTCGTTTTGTATTTAAGATCATTAATTCATTAATTGGCACCTGACTGTCGGCAATTAGTTTGAAGTCAAAGCTTTGCGGCACGTCAAGTCCCTTTCGTAGGATGGAGTTGGCAATGGTGTGGTTGTCTTGGTACCATCAAAAGAGTTAAATCCAATGATCCCTCATTTTGCGAAATTCTACATACGCTAAAGTGGATCAAATTGAATAAGATTATAAGCTATGCCTCAAATTTAAGTTTTCTGATGTATCTCTAGCTAATACCACCTCCTTGCGTAAAGCCTCTAGGTCTGGATGTAAAACTGCTTTTTCTAGAGAATAAGCTTGTCCTGAAGTGATGTGAGTAACGGGTTTCCAATCACTGCGTATGTGACCATATGATGATATTCAGACAAGAGTGTAGCCACGAGAACATCTATGCATCCAGTTAACGTTAAGTTGATTAGCTATATCCTAAATCATTATAACTCCGAGGATTTGAAAAAAGATAACACAAAAGGCCCTGTGTGGAAGTGTAACCATCTTAAATGTTAGAACCATCTTGTAAAATACGGAAAAATTCTTCCAAAAAAGTATTGCCTGCACAAAAAATGACCTTTTAGTGACCTTAAAATTCAGGCTATCTCATGTGAAGAAAGGTAGGCAACGACAGTCGGGCTATTATCTCATAACTATACCCGTGCAGTCAGGGCAAGGACAGAAAATGCATGTGCTGCGATCAGTTAAAGCTTCTTATACTTACACAATTCGGTACCTGTAGGTAAGTACGAATGGAAGCTCTAGATGATAAAAATGAACGAAGGAAATGGATCTCAGATATAACTGTTTCCACCTAATTTCACTTTCAGTATTTATAGGGTAATTAGGAATAAGAAGGGCAAAATGAGTTTATAAGAGGCAATCATCTGGTACCGGAAGAGCTACATCTCCCTTCAATGAGGTCTAGCTTTCACCAACTCCTCCTCCGATCTGGGATAAAGGGTTCTTGGAGGAGTCAATATGATGTTTAGATTGTGGTTGTTAACATATTTTAGCCCACCTACTCAAGTTCAAAAGTTTATTCAACTACTACATACAACAATATACATCAGAAATTGGTTAGATGCCAAAATCACCAAAGAAATTAAACATTGAAAGAAAAACAGTAACACAGTAAAACAACTGGAACAACTACAATGTAAAAATACATACAAACATAGAGATGGCAACAGAGAATGAACAGATAATGAATTATACCAATTAAGAACAAGCCCAAGAGTAAGGATAAAAATTTACGAACTATTGTACATTTTAACTGCAGCGGGGTAACAACTCAGTAAATCTGTTGTTTCCATGAAAAAATATTCACGTTTTCCAGAAGGTAAAAATGTAAATAAACAATTGGCCAGACGGGACTTATCGCTCATAATAGCTTTTAACTTGCTCGTTTTTGACATCTTTCATAGTCTCCCAAAATCTGGTCTGCAGAGACGGTAGGCTACAACCAATGATCCTCTCAGCACTTTAAATATTTGAGTTGATTCTTTGTAAATCTTTTTGTGGGACATGACCAAAGCAAACAATAATTGAGCTACTTAAAATACTTTCAAGTATTGCACGGTAAAATTTAATTAAAATCCTCTGATTAGCATTAAACAATTTTAAAGTCCTTAAGAAGAAGAGTTGTTGTGGGTTTTGCTTATTAGCTGTACTGAGTTTTCATGCCATTTAAGATCATTGAAAATATGTTAACCGAGGAACTTACAGGAATCCACGATTCCCACAGGCTGACCATTAATTGTGTTTAGGCTCCTTCTTGTTTTTTATGGGCCGAAAATCAGAAACCTTTTTTTTCGGATTTAGCAACATGTAGAATCAACTTTTTAATTCACACCAGTTTAAAATCGAGTCCACCAGAGCCCTGTACATAAATTCATCTTTATTCGATACAAATCCAGTGACTGTACTGTCGTCAGCAAACTTTACCACCAAATAACTATCACTTTCAGGCCTACTATCATATGTAAACAAAGAGTAAAAGATTGAGGAATGCACACATCCCTGTGGGGTTCCCGTATTTAACACAAGAGTATCAGGAGCAATATTTCCTATCTTAACAACTTGGTGACGATGTAAAAGGAAGTCTAAAATCCAGTCACGTAAGAACTGTGGAAACTTAAGATCGTTTAGAAGCTTAAAATGTAATCTCGAAGGAATAATGGTAGTAAAAGTAGAACTGTAATCATTGAATAAAATTCTTACATAAGAGTACTGTGTTTTAAAATGCTCCAAGATTTTATGTAGGCAAAGTGAAATCGCGTCCTCAACACATCTATTAGACCTATATGCAAATTGACACGGGTCCAAATCCCTACGTAAAAGTGTCTCCATCAATTTAAAAACCAATTTTTCAAGTGTTTTCAGGGCGACCGACGTGATAGCGACGGGCCTGTAGTCATTCAGTGATGTGATTGTACTTTTCTCTGGCACGGGGGTAACCTCAGCTTGCTTGAAAATGCTGGGGACCTGGCGAGATTTTAGTGACCAGTTTAAAATATTGGTGGAAACTGGAGCTAACTGAGCCGTACATTTTTTTAGTAGTTTAGGAGATATCAAATCTGGACTGGACGCCTTCCTTTCCTTGAGGTTAGTAAAACCATGGCGTATATCATACTCACTAATGACGAGTGCCAGAGTCGCATCACTGTCTCATTAGAAAAATCCGCCCCTTGAAACTGGGCGTCATGACTTGGCCGATAGCGTCACGACTTGGCCGATTTTTTA
>WURT03647308.1:3616-19359 GCA_009936505.3 Holothuria glaberrima | reverse complement strand
CCGAGCGCTTCGCGCGCAGCCATTATCGGTATAGATGGTGATTGTTAATACACTTAACACCAAAAGCATTCTGAAATGCGCTTTTTAGTCCTTCATTCCTTTTGCTATACCTATCAGACTGGGAGACATTCGTCTGGATTTTCGTTCAAAATTAGTAAAAATCCTATAGATGTAGAGTGCTTGGCGTGATACTCTATATTATCATTTGGATGACAGGTAAGAAGCACTATGTCTTTGCCCATTTTGTATAATTGATCCAGAATTTCCAGGTATCTGCCACCCTTAGATACCCTTTTATAGTGCACAATTAAGGAAAGGAAAATCTTCGTAATAGTCCATAAATGTTTCTGTTGACTCCACGCACGTATTTTTGCGAAAAAATGTTCAAATAAAAGACAGTAAGAAACCCCAAAAAAGGGAGGTCTTCAGGAGGTTTGTTGACAACGTATTTTTCTCTAAGAAAACTTACTTTCTTCTTTCAACTAACCAGAAATTAGAATTCACTATAAATTATCGACATTTCCCAGCCATATATCAGCAGCTCAACAAATATCCCAAACATAGCACCATTTTGCATCTAGGCAACCTTAAATTAATGAAAATTTCTCAAAGGGGAGGCGGAAACCCCTCCTTTTAGACGCCTCCCCCAGGACGGCCTTTAACGTCGTGACAATGGAAGGATCCCTACTGCTGCTGAATTCGCCAAATTATAAACATTTTTCAGCCATATATGAGCCAATGGCGGCGGACCCGGGAGGCTTGGGGCCCAGCCCCCAATGAAAAAGTGAGGGGGATAAAGGTATTTTCACCCCCCCCCCACACTATTTGCCAAGTACAGACATGAGATCCATATTTCAACGCTGGGTACATGCAGCTTTAAACACTTGGGAAGTGCCGTTTCCGGCCATCTGCAGGGTTTGTAACACGGAAAATTTTCTTGTCCGCTTCGCGCCAACCGATTGTGGCGCTCCGCTTAGAGACATATTAACATTTTTCATAGACTGTTTTTTTTTTCATTACTTGAAAAATTGCAGACATGAGATCCATATTTAAAGGATGGGTACATGCAGCTTAATACCCTCGGGAAGTGCCATTTCCGGCCATCTGAGGGGTTTGTAAAGCCAAGAATTTTCTTGTCTGCTTTGCGCCAACTGATGGTGGCGCTCCGCTTAGAAACATATATTAACATTTTTCATAGACTCGTTTTTTTTTTGTTTTTTTTTTTAATTAATTGAGAAATTGCAGACATGAGATCCATATTTAAAGGCTGGGTACACGCAGCTTAAAACACTCGGGAAGTGCCGTGTTCGGCCACGTGGAGGGTTTGTAAAGCCAAAAGTTTTCGTGTACGCTCCGCGCCAACTGATGGTGGCGCTCCGCTTAGATACCGTAGTCTTCCTGCCCCCCCCCTCGCAATATTTTTTCCGTTCCACCGCGCCTGATGTGAACAGCTCAAAAAATGTCCCAAAGATAGCACCATTTTGAATTTAGCAAACTTACATTAACAAAAATTTCTAAATAGGGGGACATCCCTCCCCTTAGACCCCTCCCCCAGGACGGCACCTTTATGTAGTGACAAAGGAAGGATCCCCACTGATGTATACAAAAAGTGCACTATGCACGTTGCCGCTCAGTTGGAAAAACATCCAGCCAGTCGGAATTGGGGACCTTCACACCCCCCTAAACATATGACCCTAGCTACGACCCTGCATGGGGATAAAAGTCTAGGGTGACCAGATTTAGTATTTTTATGCTAGATTTAGCACAATATTTCCATTTTCTACAAAATCTAGAATATTGACATTTTTAGCATTATTCATAGCATAGGCCTATTTTCATGGATTTGGCATTTTTTTTGCCTTGATTCTAGCACTATGCCATCGGATCGTGGAAATCCTGCTAGTTTACCCAATAAAATGACATTATCAGAGATGACCAGAATGAAGAGCACTCAATTTCAGTGTCTGGATGAACACTCAATTTAAAGTTCTCCCCAGACGTATAGGATAGTAGTCCGTCATTTACTCTCCCTACAGTCGATCCAAAACTGCTAACTTGTCCGTTGATCGGTAAAATAAAAACAGCGCCACTGATTACGTGGCCGCTAATCGGATATGGCAAATAGTCCCGTGCTAGTATGGTTGCTTTCCATTGCTAGCATTCCCGCCAGTAAGCATATTTTGATTCATGAAATGTGGTCACCTGGATGAGACCTTGATTTGGGCTTACTTTCTGTACAGAAGCTTTATTGAAATCTTGTTTACATCCTCGCAAGTCTAGACGGTACTTGGGATATGCTTTCTTACTTTGACATGCAAATTACTCCATTTCTTTTTGGCTTATTCGAACAGAAGAATTTATAAAATCTTAACCAGCATACAAAATAAAGCGACATATTGGCCCAGAACGGTGAAGTGAAACTTAATTAATGTGTAGATTTATTGCCGGTTTGTTAAGTATCATCTAATTACACGCTCTGGATCCTCTGGTAGCTAGGTACGATTTAATCCGTCGGCCGATTTTAATTGCAACTTTTGCTGGTTATGGCGTATAACCTAATGAAACGTCCTCGAGATCGGTTCCGGAATGTAATGACGGTGCTTGCTTTTAGTATGCAGGGTGTCGAGTCTAAAGCTTACACTGTAACAGTTACTACAGTAATTCATTGCTTGGAGCTACCACTAGCTCTTAGTCATGCATATTGGATTCTTTCTGCAGAACCACTTTGAGTGGAACTAAAGCGTAGGCTACTGTTTATTAAGAGAATTGTTTAGGCTGCATTTTGCTTAGCATTAGGCCTAATTTTCTTGGAAGATGTCTTCAGTGAGAGCTGTTTTAAATTAGTGGCGGGTTCCGAAATCTCAGAACGAAAGTCGAGTCAGTGCTGTTATTATCCCTTCAAGTTGTTTGCTAATATTACGGCAAAGTTATAGGCTATTTCAGTAATCATTGGTAGAAAGCTTTCATCATTACTTCTCTCTAACATGTGTTGCCGACTTGTTTAGCACTAATAGTCGATGACGAAAAGCTGATAAATAAATAGCCTTAGGAGAAACCCGCATTCGCCATCGCTATCGCCTGATCAAACCCGGAGGCCTACACTGACCAACACTGAGACCTCCCTATAGTCTTCCCTCTGACAAAACACTGGCGAGTGGTCATGCTCCTCCCGCTAGCCTCCCGGAAATTTGGAGGCAGGTGCTCCCTGGGGGATCCTGGACGATTAATAATGCTACTCCCTATACTTCTTCCATACACTTACCTAACCCTTATGTAATCTCTATCCCACTCTAAAGCCCCATGGGCTGATGAGACGTAGTCTATAAGCCGCTGCAGTCATCTGGATCTCGTAGGGTGGTAGGCTTTTCGTGTTCACCAAAGAGTCACTATTCTCTTGAAAAGTTCTTTGATAGCAACCTGAAGGCTGGGGATGGGAGGACACATAATCCCCACAATAATTTAGGTGGACATGGACTCCTTTTCGCCCTTTCCCCGCAATATGTGGTTGACGACCACAATATTTGCTAGTATTGTGGGTTTGAGACATAGTCACTTTGAATAATTTGGTTGAGAGGGACAAAATATCTATGATATTTTTGCAAAAGTAGTAATAATTGCTCATAATTGTATGAATATTAAACTTGCCGATGACTTACAATGTCCTGAAAAACGTTTTACCGGGAGGCTTCGCGGACATTAATCAGAATGTGTGTTCGATGACCAATAAAACAGTCGTATTAGACCCACACGTACATTTCGCTCTATAATATGCTTGGAAGCGTAAAAGTTTGTTCAATCTTCATGCAGAGTTGGTCAACTCAGGGAGTTGCTATTTAACAACTCCCTGGTCAACTACAGTGATATTTGATAAAACTTGTGAATGTGAGACATTTAGTCTCCAATAACTTATTTAGGGAGGGTTGCGTACCTCTTTATTTTTTACAAAACTTGCAATAGTTGCAAATAAATAGGTGTAGGCTAAGGCTGTACTGCATAATCCCAAGTGCTTTTGGTTGAGGGGATCAAACACTCTTTCATCTCAATCGATCTTTTGTTCAACAACAACTTGGCTCTATTCTATTGTGACATCTATGATAGACAAATTTTCCCGCGTTTCGCGAGAAGTTTCTTTTCCACATGAATATCTGGCAATTACTGAAGCGCTCAGGCAAATATTTAACTCCATATTCAGGGCCTTCAAATTAACGCACTTATAATTGGTATATCCCCATGAAACGTGAGAGTTGACCAAGCGCTGTAAACATAATCTAATTCATAGGGGCACGAACCGATTTGGTTAAATATAAAACAGCTCCGTTGAGTTTGTAAATCTGGTTAAACATTTGACAAGGTTTCTGTTTTTGTCCTACCGATAAAACTGATTTTAGTTTTTATGGGACATTTTTGGAAGAATGCTTTTCCAGCAAAACAGCGTCATACTTGTTTTAGCTATATTCCGTGGATATTGGGAATTTAAATTTGTTTGAATTTTTGGATCCCCGTGTTTCCAATACTTTTATTGATACAAATTTTATTTCAAAAGGTGGCATATGTGACACCAGATTGCACCTAAGGACACCTAATTTTTCAAAATTTTCAAAGGGGAGGGGACACCCCTCCACTTAGACCCCTACCAAAGGCCGGCGATCACTGATGCCCTTTTTCTTTTAGTTCCTAAAATAGTTTTGTAACACAAATCTTACTTCAAAAAGGTAGCACATGTGGCACCAGATTGCATCTAAGGACACCTAATTTTTCAAAAATCTTCAAAGGGGAGGGGCACCCCCACCTTGAGAGAAATCCTGCGTACGCCACTGATCATAAAAAATAGCCCTATAATTTTCCGAAAGTTAAAGTTAAGGACCATGAAGCTCTGGTTTAAGGTGTGTGAAACCCTCTTTTTATTAATTTTCTACTTCCAACATTTTTGTTTACTTCAGTAACAGTGGGGAACAGCTTTTAGTCTGATATCTTTTCCGAACAGGAATAACTACTATTTTCATGTGTAATGCACCACTGAATAGTCATTCGAATGTCGACTACTTCCTCAGTATACGGGCCTCTGGGGTCTTTACCCTAACAGGGCATATATAGCCTAGTTATCAAACCATGGGCGTATACTTGGATTCTTTCATCTAGCACAATGTTGTTTTAAAGTATTAAATTTTCTTTCAACATGTAAATTTTCTGCGCTTCGCTCGCATGAACAGCTTTTTGTGTCATTTTCCGCAGGAACCTTCTTGTATTCTGTCTTTCAACAAGTGACTGAGCGTCGATATTGTCAGGGGTCGCCCCTCCCCCGACGGGCTCAAATCTCGTGCCGTAACCCTTTTTAGGTTTTTACCGTATTGAGGCATAGAGTAGGCTTATGCTATCTCCTTACTTCAAAGCGCCCTTACAGACCATTCTCGCCCCTATGACCGAATTCTCCAGCTCCGCCATTGCTGGTAGTCACTGAACTGTGAAAGACAGTCCCCGATTAAAACAACACCGATTGTTGGACGTAAAACATTTATGACTTGGCTGTTACAGACTTCAGAACGCACACCCGGTGCTATGTTCGACTGGGTAAAAGGGTATATTTGTGCTTCTTCGACGCCACTAAAGAGCACATTTCGTTACATGAACCAGGGAGGTGTCAAAGTAACACCTCCCTGCATACACACATACGTTTGCATCTCCATATACATTTATCCGTACACAGAGGTCTATGTATATACGTTTACGTGTCATACCTATAATATGTAGGTATATAAATCATAGAAATTAAAGTAAGGGAGAATGCTGACACAGTGTATCGCTCTGTGTTTATCCAGTGAAGCCACGAAAATAGTCTGCGTTCAGCTTCTGAAATTGGATGTTATTCTATCTGTTTATCGAAAGATAATGACTAATTTTCAAAACAGAGATAAGTCACGGTGTTTTTAGTGTTTTGTATTATACTTCTCTCTTGAAATCTTGTAATATCTCCGCTAATAACTGGGGCAAAAGCAACGCCATACTGTTTGTATTACGCGCAGTTGCTTTGTTGTCGTACAGAGAGCCAAATGAGTGACTTCAATTCAGATAGTCTGACGTCATTCTCCCTTACTTTAATTTCTATGATATAAATACATATATACGTAAATGTAAACTTGTACATCATATTGAAGTTTTCGATCCACGCCCCCCACCCCCCAAGTCCAACACAAATTGCCGCCCTCGATTAGCAACCTAACCTCAAATTATGAATATAGAAATCGAACGTCTTTGGTACGAAGAGCAAATCAAACTTCGTCCTGATGTTCTTAAATTTAGATTAACCAATATACTGTCAATTATTGGATATGAAACCATACGAACAAAAAATTGGTACTATCAAAACGAGACACTGGTACTTAAGCATAGAACTACGATGCCGGGAAACTCGTCGGCTGCAGCCACTCCCCATTCAGGCAGTAAATTTGCTATGTTAAGGCAAAATGTATGCTAGTTTCGGGCAAAGATGCATTAAAAATTCCGACGAAAGTCTGTCCCCCAAGTATAACTACATAGTATCCTTTGCTTATGCTACCGCCCAAACAAAAGTAGTTCTATTCCGTTCTACCTCGTTCTAAAAACGTACTAGAGCGGGCTGCAATCATGGCAAAATGTGCAGTTTGGCGTAAAATTCGATGCTAATTCGAATTGGGTCCGCGGCGCCGAACGAGATAAACGAGCTACAAACGGTCCCGGTCAGTGTGCACACGTACTGAAATTTATGTCCTACTGCACCACGCTGTAACATGTTCCTAACAGGTTCGTAGTACGTCTATACAGTTTTAAGTACGTTGTCTAATCGCAGAACGGGATAAAATTTTGAGCAGGCCCAAAGTTCTAGAGCACCCTCCCCGTCTGAACCCCCTCCATGAAGTTCGTAAACAGGCTGTAAATAGTTGCCACAACGTCCACTTCGTTCTTACACAGTTGGAGCCCGTTCGACAATATTTTTCAACGTACTGAGACCTAGTTTGGTGTAATTGGGGTATTGTGCACATATTACCAGCAAGTGACACCAATGGATGAGAGATGGCGGTGACGGAATGATTTTAAAAAGTGCAAACATGTTCTCGGGTCCAAAAAAAATTAATAACTAAAACAGTCGCCATGTGCTGCAACTTGACTCCAAGAGATAAATCTTACTTGATGGAGATATTAACCTGTAAACTGAAACGAATGTTCAAAAAGCCAAAGCCTTAGATTTTAATGAAAGCTCTAGTAAATCTATTTATGAGAACTTGGGACCGTGCTAAGAAATTATCACTCAAAAAAATGTATTGTTTTAGAACACTATACTTCAAACTTCATGAGTGATTTCCCAAGATATTCAAAGATCTCTGCTATATGTCGTGAGAAATTGTTTCGATTATCACAAGAAATCTTTACTAACATTTTCTTGTTAGATTGCATGGCATCTGGTGCGAAAGAATAGTTATGAGACTTAGTCACTGGTTGCACAACTTCGTGTTTGTCACAGAGGCTATTCTCATGACAACTTTTAGGGAATGCATTTGTGGGAGATCTGCATCCATGGCAGGAAGATATGCCTTCCCTTGAGAACACCGAGGTGTGGTACAGTTTTTGGGGGTTGTGTGCTGTGTTTTTAAACTTTATTCAAATGTGTTTAATAGCCGGAAATGGTCTCACCTGCGTTCCGATCATGAGTGACCGTTGACACAGACGTGGCATTATTTCATGCTCGTGTTTTCTTTGAAGACAGAGGGTAAATAAGAGGAGATGACTAAATAGAAATAACAGGCTATTTTCTACAGCTTTTAATACTTGAAATATCATTTGAAAGCAGACTTTCACAGCCGGGACGGGGTCAGTGGAAGTTTGCAGGTTAATTCAACACTTCTGCTAACCTATATAAACCACAAAGATAAACAATAACCCTGTGGTTGCTAGGCTTTGTATTAACTAGGAGTGTCGGTCTATGGGTAAATTCCAGTAAAACTCCCAACTGGAAATTTTGTCTAAATTTTACTGATTGTTCAACGAAAGCCGTTCCTAACGATGCACTATTTTTTTTCAAATATTTGTCAAGATTGTTACTACTAGCTTCATTCAATAACCATTGTACATTTAAATTTTTAGATCGTCCTCTTGGCTTGCTGCCGCAACCCGACAGTGTTGCTGCTGAGCAGGTGGAGCCAGTAAGGGGATAGTTCTGCAATGTACTCCTTCCTTCGAAAAAAAAAAATAAAATTGTCTACTGGAGTATACAAAATTGTTCCCTCCCCTTCCAGCCTTTGAAAAGTGGCTACAAGACTGTAGATAGACTCAGGCCAACAAGACTGTAGATAGACTCTGGCCATTTAGGTGGGGACGCTGAGGGGCCGGAAGCGGAAATAGGTAGGCTTTAGGAGTGACTAGTATACGCTGGCCTGCTTAAACGTCTAGTGATTACATAGGGATGAAGCTATGTGGGAGCTTGGTCGGACCATGCACTGTCCCAGTCGTAGAAGGCTGGCACCCTTTTGGACTATTTTTTTCCAATTTGTTCGGGAAGCCTTTATAAATGCAATAAGACGTAGGATGCATTCGGGGTAGGGAAAACAAGGGATCCTCTCTCTCACTTTTTTAAGACCATTGGAAAAAAATGCAAAGGGAAGGAAAAGAAATGAGAACAGAGAAATTAAGACGGTAATTTATTAGAATTGATACTGTTTATGATGAACAATGAAATAAAGTATTGCATAGGCGTAGGAGAGCCAGGGCTGGGATCCTGCAGTCAAAAATGTTGGGCGGATCTATGCTTCTGCCCTCCTAGATCCAAGGACGAAAACCCTTTATTTGTCTCTTCTGTAAGAAAGTTAAAAGTTTGCAGAAATTTACCTTAAAATTTGTCCAAAACTATGCACCAAATTGCATCTAAGGAGTCAAATATCCAAAAACTATCCACACCCTTCCCCGTAGACCCCTTCCCCGGGACGGCGATCTGAATAAAGGTTCAGCCCCCCGTCTCGAGTAACTTCCGGGCCAATACCTATGAAATATTAATATCATGAAGACTGCCTAATAGTGTAGCTAAGGGAGGGCGGGTGCTTGAATGTGGGCGATTTCTGAAGGGCAATTTTCCTATTCTGTAATGTATGGACGTTGGCTTTCACCTTTGAGGTCTAAAGCGCTGACACAAGGATCGTCAACATTACTGGATGTACACCATAGCATGCGTCATGCATACTTAATCCAGAAACATACGGTATCATTGTATGGGAACCCAAATGCTCAATACATTTTTTGCTTCCAACCCGATTCCGAAACAGCTGTGATTTCATTGGCTGCCATTTCGGGCTAAATCTCAGTCTAGCACCTTTCGATTCCAAGCCAGTCCAGCGTCCCCATTTTTGGGCCAGTTCCCAGTCAGGCCATGTGACAATGTGGCGTAGCATACAAATGGTTTTTATACCATTAAGAATGTAGTACAATTAAACTTTAATTTCAAAAGGCCATTAAAGGACGGTCAAGTTCAGAGCCTGGCTATCCCTGCAATGAAGTTAAATGTGTGTTCTCATTCAAGTATAAGAGGTCTAAACGTTTACTGTAGGCTAAAGGTCGGGGACTCTATTTCTAACCACATAGCTTAAATGATCTTTTTGAGTTGTATTTGCCATATGCATGGTAGAGTGAGAAGCGCGTAATCGGGGATTCAGGGGTTCGGACAGACCGGCCTCTTTTCCCATGGCTACCCACTGCATCGCTTGTGCGAACCCCTTCCATATTGGCCTTCTCACCCATCCTTAATAGTGAGACTGGAGGCTTCTCCTTTAATTTGCAGAATGAAGTACATAAACTGTCAAACAAGGGCAAACAAGCTTAACGGCACGAAAACGTCTATAAAATAGGCGTAGAAATATTAACTACAATGCAAAAATGCCCATCTATGTTTTGCTTATCTCTATCGACAGCTCTCTTCCGGGTTTACTTCCTAATATTTGCTTTCCAGCAACCTGTTTCCTTAAATAACACCAGAACATCCTTCAAGCTTTAAGCATTGGACTTGGCTATCCTCGTACTGTCGTAGGAAATTATGTGAGGATTCTCATATGAAAAGTAGTGTATGTAATTAGATGTCCGCAAGTTAAAAGAATATACTAGATAAACAATTCGTGCTATATAGGTTTGTCTGCGGAAACATAAGCAAAAAAAAACTTCCACAGTAAGCAAAAATAAACTTTCTGATTAGCAAAACTGGGAGCCTACACCATCGGAAATGCAAAGATGACAGGTCTTTGTCCAAATCTTCATGAAGGTATAGAACCACTCTCCAGTTTTAAAACTGAGATGCGTGTATCGGACTGGGACCGGGAGGTGGGCTCAACTTCTTTCACAGCACCCTTCTTGTCGAAAATCGGTTAAAAGGATTTTCGGGTTTTCCAGAAAATACAACAGTTAAAAAGCTTGTTGTTTCAAGTTTTATACTTGGTGCCAAAGGCTAGTTATAGATAGGGGAAGGGCAATGTGTAAGAAATTGTTCCCATCACTAAAACATCCCCCATTAACTTTCGCTCTCTTCCCAGCTGTTAACGTTTTTGCTCTTTTCATTTCATTCTCTGTCTTCGCTCTCCCGGCCAGTGTCGCAGGATCAGGGTGCCACCCATCTTTGGTCAGAGCCTGGTGAAACCCTTCATCTTCCGTTTCTTTGCCAATATATTTGTATAGCTTGAGATGTAATTCATCTACCAGCAACCCAGCTTCATAATCCAGCCTTGCAACGCTCCCTAGCTTCCTCCGCTTCAATTTCAAGTTTTATATGGGTGAGCCACTGCTCACTACGGAAAGCTTTGATATGTTCCTTCTGGAAACTAGTGGGTGATTCGATACAATGCATGTTATCCATGTACGGTGGACTCATCCCCTGACAATTCATATTTGATTCCTTTCAAGGAGTATTATTTCCTGTAAGTGTTTTATATAGCTTCTTGTGTTGCTATTCCGGAGTCAAACTTTCCGAAAAAACACCACGTACATCAGTACCTCAGTTACATACCTGAATTGTGCAACATGATTCTTTAGAATGATATGGTATTGTACAGCATAAGTATTTCTACCAAACCGTTGTTCTCCCCTATCCAGGGAATTCCCTGCCGTCACCAACAGACGAACCCCGTTTTCCCTGGCAGAGCTCTAAATAGGATGCTACCCGGGTTGGGAAGATAAGAACGCCGTTGGCTAAATCCTAGCGCCACCCCTGGAAAGAGAAGGATAATCTGCCCGTGCAGTGCTTTCATACTTCAAACTGAGGATTTTTGATGAGCCCTGATGGGTGTAACGACTTAAAATTACCATGAACTAAACTAAACTGCGCATTAATAAAAAACTAAATTTAACGAAGCAACATATAATTTAGTTAACATGCACTGTAACTAAACCTTATCTAAATTTTAACTGCACTGATATGCACTGAAAAAAATAAACTGAATAAAAAGTACCCAGTGTTTTAGTGGGGAGATGGGGTTTCTAGGTGCGTTGTCGTTGCGGGCGCAACTCCTCGCAGGCCCGGCCCGTTGAAAAGAGGAAGAGAAATAAGAAAAACAGAAAAGGAAAGGAAAGGAAAGAAAAGAGCGGAAAAAAGGAATGAAAAGAGGACAAAAGGAATAGTGAAGAGAAAATGATACAAGGAAAACTAGAAAGTAGTAAAATATATTGTAATCATTTACAGGATCATCACGTGTTGTCACTTGAAGACAGTATGAATTAAGCATATGATACTCATTACACAATCGAGCTACATAAGGAACTTTCTCATGGGAAAGTCACGTGCCCCAAATCGATTTTCGACCCAAAATTCCAGAGATGTTTAACATTCCTACAGATGTACGGTAAGGTCTTTTGGGATAAGTAGTTGATGTAGCTTATTGTATTCATTTTCTATGACAATTCTTTCGCAATGTACCGGAATTCTCAAGATTTCATATTCAGTTTGACAGCTCCACTGTTCTCGTACCGTATAGGAATAATAACGTCGTCACACAGGCTTCATTGAAAGAATGTGAAGGAGTTTCAGTCTATTTCCACACCATTATCACACCCCCCCCCCAAAACATCCTGGTTAAATATAACCAGGATAGGGGTCAATATTTTTCCATACATTTTCTGGATGGATGTGACCACCAAATCCGGGTCAGAGAAACATTTTCCCGATTAAACGTAACGACTCTTTATTGCATCTTGGTCAAAATTTGATATTCTCCTGTTTAAATTTGATCCAGGAAATGTATGGAAAACTATTGACCCCTATCCTGTTTAAATTTCACCAGAATGTTTTTAGAGTGTAAAAACATACAATGGATTACAAAAAAGAAGGTAAAGGAGGACTTTAAATATATAGGCTTGTGCAAACAGTCCCCGTAACGGACTACAAAGATGGACGACTACAGGTATTAACAAAGGAAAGAAATGTAATTAAGACAGAAGCAACAAACAAATTAGAAACAATTATAGTGATTTAGTGAATTATTCTTAGATCCTTTTAAAAGTTAAACACTATTTGCTGTCTTTAGTATCATTTTCTATATAATTCCAAATTTTAGCACCACTGTTAACAAAAATCTGTACGTAAAACCATGATTGCGAAAGAGATTTCAGCTCTCAGCTCTCTTCAAGCGCAATTATAAACAATTTCACTCCATGCCTGATACACATTATCAGGACAATAATTACTTCAAATTACTCTGGCGAGAGGGAATAATTATTCAGGCCGTTGGTGAAATTCTCCTTTTCGAACAATAGAACTAAACCTGTAAAATTCTATAGAGAAAAGTTATCGAGAGCAAATCATGAGGCAATAAAATATCATATGTAGGGTATTGTTCAAGAATTACAGTGCACATGTATCTCGTAAGAAACGTTATTTAAATCCGGTTTTTGTTTTGGCTCGATTCGTCCCTCTGACTGTCGCTAGCCTTCGTTGGCTCTTTTATCAATTCATTAGCAAAGAGAACATACTTCATACTCTTCAATACCTAGATGATACCTACTACGTACCTAATCACTCACATTTCCCTTATAACTAGTTCGTTTTTATTCTCTTTCGGTAAACTGACAATTTCTGAGAAATTCTTGGTGCACTCTCACTTTAAGCTGGCCAGGTAAAAGCTGCAAGAGCCAACATTTTAATTATTAATTTATAATTATTTTTTATTTATTTATTTTTTATATTATTTATAAATTTCAGTGCTATGTCTACACAATCATCTTCCTCATTTCAATTTCATAATTAAATTGATTTTCAGTTTGATGGTTTCTTGGATTACATGTGTTCTGCTAATTACGCACAGGATTTAAGTCTTTGCAGTTGGTGTTCTTGATGGTTATGCATTTGAAGTAACTGAAATGAACCCCTTTCATTAACGATCTCCCTTGACCTAATCCTACCAAGGAAAAAAGGGAAACATTTCATTGAATGTTGGGAATTTCTTGAAACTTGACATTATGCTCAGTTCAAAGTTTTAACAAAGATGCTCTCATTTTGCGTTTGAGTCACCTAAAATGAACAACTCGTTCTCAAAGGGGGGGGGGGGTTGCAAGTGTACATCCATCTTTGGGAAGTGCCTTCTTTTGACGATTTTAGATGACTTTTTGGCAAACGTTTACGCTGCACGACAACTATGCTGGCACTTTACTTTGTGGAAAAATCTCTCTCATATCTCACCGAGTCGCACCCTCGGGTAAAAAAATCTTGCACACGCTCCTGAGTTTCAGGAATATATTGGACAACTATGTGTGCCTTTGATTCGAGAGAAATGAGCAGAAAATGACAATTTCAATACATTTAAGAAATTAAGAAATATTCATTTGAATTTTTTGTATGCAAAACAAATGATTTGGGGTAATGCCAAAACATCTGTCCACAAAGTATTACCAGTCCCAGTCGGTGATGTACTTAATTAATATTATAGTTTACAAGTTTATCTGTTGATATCGGGTGCACCATGACGATCTGAAAATATTTCCTACTGTTGTAAAAAATCTTGGCAGTTTGTCAGTTTGAATATGTTGGTTCTCTGTAACCTAAATTCCTGTTGATTTGTGGAAGGGGGAGGGGGTAAAAAACCAGCAAAATTTTGTGGGATGGGGGTAGGAACTAGTTGTTCCACCTCACGTTGTACCGCTTAACCTAATTGTTACACAAATTTTCCAATTTTAGCACATTGCTACTGCTTTGCAGAGGGGTAATTATAATACCCAATGTTCCTTACTTGAATGCAAGGGCCATTTTTTTTTAAATTATTAAAAAAGAAAGTGGGTACTCTCTTAGGTCTTTAGTTAACTACGTTGTACCGAGAACTAGGACGAAGGCCTTCGGTGATAGGGCTTTTTCTGTGGCAGGTCCAAGGGAGCGGAACAACTTACCCACCGAACTCCAGTCCTGTCGTTCTTTCTCCAGTTTTAGGAGTAAGCTTAAGTCATATCTGTTCCGGATGGCTTTCCACTAATTTTCTCACTTTATTTCTGGGAGCAGGTGTAAAGCACCACTGCATATAGTTTCTGTAGAAGTGTGCGCTATATAAAAGCCATTATTATTATTAAATTACTTTCAGCTGGAGGGAATGCATTACGCAATTATGTGTAAATCTTCCAATCACAAAAATCGTTAGGAAATAGAAACCCTTGAATGTGGTTCAATGGGTTTTGGGAGCCTTAAAATTATAATTATAACAGACATATTTCCTGCCTTTTTATCAGCAATTTCGGAAACAGAGTGGTTAGCACAGTTGAGAGGCGAGCAGACAAATCTGGTAACGTTTATTATCTATAAACATTTTGTGTAAGCTTTCACCCTCCTTTGGGAGGTATTACCCCTTTTATGGTCCCTGGCTCCTCGGCGAGCAATCAGGAGAGCAAAGTTCTCCTTGCGAATTTGAAGCCACATTCAATTATCCTCATCAATCAATGTGGGAACTGTATTGAAGGGATATGACTCACAGCCGCAGTTCCGTAGCTATTGAACATAAATGTTGACACAATACCTGTGGATTACATCTTACAATAAGGAAGTCCTTCACATAATGCCACAAACAGATGCGCGTGGAGCAAAAGTGTAGTTATGAGAACATTTTGTGCATTTTAGCAGCATGATTGGCTGATAAAAAGTGCATGGGTACTTGAGTCCATATCGATATACTCGTGAACACTGTTTTTGTGCATGTTTTTGTTATACTCCGAATCTCATTGGGGGCACACGGGGGCAGGGCCAACGTTGGGGAACCCCGCCGGTGACGCAACTGGGGCCTATAAGAACAGATATCTAATTCAAATGCCATTGAGAGCAGGTAAAAATGTTCCCAATAAACATAGGTCCATTAGTCTACCACATGACCTGCTCATTTCATGCATAGTATCTACATCATCTAATTAATTGGCGTACAGATAAAGAAGAGGGGAGGGGCGCTTGTCCACGTCTTGCCCCACTCATCCTCCCCACTGAGAAATTCAAAAAGGAAAAGTATGTCACTTCGTGTTCGAACCCCCCCCCCCTCTTGGATTGGACCCCGTATGAAACGTTCGCTCATTTGTAAAATACTCTTTTAATGCAGTGGTATCACCAAGTGTGGGTGCCTGGGGGAACGTGCCCCTAAAATTTTTCGTCCCCCATGTGCCCCCAATAAAAAGTTTGTGTATTGAAAGATATTGCAAAATCACATCTTTTACATACAAATTTTGGATACAAAAGTGTCACTTCAGTAATCAATCGGGAGGAGGGGGTCTGAAATAAAAAA
>WURT03647297.1:0-15600 GCA_009936505.3 Holothuria glaberrima | reverse complement strand
GGGTTAGTAAATACACATGGGGTATATTTACCCACTACCCCTTCTTTACTTACTCATTGTTAAAGTCATTGACCCACAATAGTCATAAACCAGCAATAAAGTAATGTTTGAACTTGAAGTTGGCTGAAAATGGAAAATATGTTTGTTGTTCTCAGCAACAACATGGCCTGCAATCATTCCATATTTTCATAATATAACAGTGTTGATTCCTGGGCCTAAGACAGACTCTAACCCACTTGATTTCCTTATGACTCTGACTCAGGTCAATGAGGAGTCATGCATATCAGTGAGAAGTGATGTAGTGTAACCTACACTGCATAAGCAGGGAATTGCTATCCCACATAGTAGTGCACTGAGAATATGGCCCTGAGCAATTAAGTACTGGCTAGCTTTGAGAGACCTTGCAGTTGACAGGCATTTGTCTAAATCTAAGAAGGGATTGATGAAAAACATAGTAGGGCAATTTTCATTGTCTAGGATAAGGAAAATGAGCTTTTCATTACGTAGACAACTCCTTTAGCTGTATTGATAATCAACATTACATGATATCGCCCTTACTCAAATTGCCTACCACCAATCAGTACAAAACCCGACCTATGACCAAAAAGGTCGGGATTTTACTTGGCGCTCGCACCTACAGATTATAGCCACTGGGACGCTCATCAGGTTTTATTAATTTTATTGATTTTTCAAAAATTTAGACTATAATCTGTTGGTGCGAACATCAAGTAAAATTCTGATTTTCCAACCAGAGGTCGGGTTTTGCACTGATCAGTGGAAGGAGATTTGAGTAAGGGTAATATCACGTAATGAACCCCCACTAACAGCAGCTTTACTCTGGTGTCACATAACCAGACTAGCAGAGGTGACTTTCTACAAAGAGTTGTAGTGGGGATGTATACATAATGAATGCTATTATTAAGGAGAACAGGTTCTTATCCCCCTGGCAAGTCTCAAACTTTGTTGCTGTATTTACACTTTCAAAAAGGTTGTTCAAACATAAAAAGCATGCATAATACTGTAGGTTACATGTCTTGAAGAACATATGTAAATACAACGAGGAATGAAAGTAAGCAAAATATACACAGCTCTCACAGCACATAACATAATAATCCACAGGATATCAAAAAGACAAGAATTATCTTTGGGTGCTCCTACAGAATACCCTAGCTCTAGCTGGTGAAAATATGCAATAGTTTATACAGAGTGGTGGAATGCACTAGTAGCAGTATATACAAGCTTTGGAATGGATACTGAATATTTTCCTCTTAAACACTGATTCGAAACCACAATATTGTTCATCTTCTAAAATTTCCAACCTTTTTCCATATAGATATATATATTTTTTTATTTTTTTTGTTCCCTTTGAAAATATGAATACAAAACAATTGAATGACAAAAGTGATCTATACACCAATGGTTAATCAGGAAAGCATAAATTTGATACAATCAATGAAATCAGGTGCCATAGTGACTTATCACCTTGCTATATAGGTATAAACCAAACATAAAAATATGTCATAAAAGACCAGGAGAGATGCCTAAGTACCAAGATTGACAGTTTGGCATTTCAGTGCCAAATGCTCTTAATTTTGCATTCTCTAAATAGGTTTGGCTTTGCAAAACCTTCCAACTGGAAACAAAATAGTAGTTTGAACCCTCCAAATGGCCTGCCAATTAACTTCAAAAAATTAAATGTTTTAATTTAATACACTGTGTAGTGCTCTTTCACCAGTCACAAACATACAACAATGAGTGAATTAACTTGGTTGGGTATTATTATGACACAGGATTATTAAAACACATTGCCCTGCAGTGTTTCAAAATTGGGGCCAAGGGGCAAGGGTCTTGCCCCTCTGCAGTACTCCTTCCACTATAGAATACACTGTAATTGGTCAAAATTAGAGGATTCCATTATTCATCTCACACCCACAAAATGCGACCCTCTATCCCCCCCTCCCCCCTGCCATCTACATTCCTGTACCTGGCAATTTTACTGCCAGAAAGTACCACACTGTGTACATCCCCTTACCACTGATGCAGAAAATGACCACTTTCTTTTTCTGAGGGAATTGGCCAAACATTGTTAAATCTATTCATGATTAATTCAACACAACACACATCAGTGAAGCAAGTTTAATGAGATATGAGTGACCTACATGGTAGTCAGATACTTTTGTAACAGGCAAATATAGGTCATAGGAACCAGGATTACCAGTTTGGCATTCAAGTGCCAAGTGCTCTTAATTATGCATTCTCTAAATCGGTTTGGCTTTGCAAACTTCAAACTAGAAACCAAAAAGGATTTCTGTGTAGCCAAGAGAAGACTAATGATTACAATTGGCTAGTTCATGCATGAAATCGGTTGTGTAAGAAATCGCATGAGCCTAAGAAAATCATAAAACCTCCAACTGTCCAACAAATAAATCCAGTCTGCTGTGAACTGTAAAGCTGTAAGGACACACTGTAACTCATATCTTGTCTTCCTTTATGAACATTTTATGATTAATTTTTGGCAGCACTTAGAAATCACAACTTTCCAACATAAGAGGTGATTTTAGGCAACCCCAAATTCTCTACCACGTGAGCAAACATTTCCATCCTCACAAACCCCTTTCTCATTCTCTGTGGCTTCTCTGAAACATTAATGATCAGACACATTCATGAATTCTATAATTTACAAGAATGACTTCACAAATTACAGTGCTTTAACCTATCACAGTGCAACCTTATCATTTTAGCTACACACAAAAATGAAGCAGACTGAAGTAAAACAAGCACTTCCACAAAAAATTAGCCCCCCCCTTCCCCTTCCTCTACTGTATTTCTGGATAAGTCCTTTGATATTCCCCTTCAATTGATTCTATGACTGGGATCTACAGCAAAATTTCACCTTGCAACACATTTCTGATCACATGTTATCTGTAATTCTTGATTTTACTTTGATTTGATGTTTGTTTGTATTTCATATTTTTTTTCCAATTTTTTCCAATTTTTTTTTTTTTTTTTGGAATTTTTATAAATTTGGTTTACTGTTTGTGGTAAAGCTCAAATAAAATTTGATCTACAGTAACATTTTGTTCTCTTTAAGATTTACAACCTGAAATTAAACCCCAATTGTACACTTTAGGTAGATATTTAAATAACTGCACAATGTAAATGATTTCGAAGCCCATGATTGTGGCACAATAATAATAGTAACAATCACTTAAAACCTGTTTTACAATCAGTAAACCTGAAAAACTCTACGATAAAATCTATTTCTAGAATCACACGTCACTATAAGATTAAGAATACTTTGAAAGACTAGAAAGTACCATGCAGAAAGTCACTACAAGTGCTAAATACAAGAAAATATTAAAGCTTAATATTTTAGAAAATTTTGGAGAAAACAGGAAGGCAGTCATGTCTTTCATTAAAGATTTAGAATCAAACACCTGGAGGTATGAGCATACAAATAACTCGGTCTCCAAGCAACCAGGATTAATATAATAATATCATGCTTTTTGGTTTCTCCCTCTTTAAATAGCTACTCCCTTTCACCTTTGGGGGAAATTTCAACTTTTTTTGCAAAATTAAAATTTTTGTTTTTTTCTTTTAGCTCTTTGCAATTTGAATCTTACAAACTTTTGACAAACATTTCATCATGCAACAGAGATTTTACTGATCCAGACAGATCTTATCATGGTAAAGCATATATGCAAATGACAATCCCTTCATTGCGAGAACTCTCAAGTTCTCTAAATGCTTTAAGCAGTACTTTCATATCTAGCGAGAAAAACAATCTAAATGCAATTAGGTATGGCGAGTAACTAGACCACAGAATATTTATCTCTTTCACAATACAATGTCTTTCATTCTTTGGCAAAGCACCTTTTCCTTTATGGTGATGTCCTCAAGAAATGGGATGTATTATTTCAAAAAACCTGTATAAAACATCAATAAAGCTTTATTTAGAATTAAAACAATAAAAATAAAAAGGATGGTAACTTACAAGAAGCAATTAAAAACCAGATGTTTTAAGATGAAACTGAAAAGACTTTACATTACAACTTAAAAGTAGCTGTATTGATGACAGAGGGACACTATTGAAGACAAACAAAAACAAAACCCCCAAAAACAAAAAAAAAAAACAAAAAAAAAAACAAAACAATGGTGTGTGGAACCTTGCTAAACCCGAGCTAGGCAAAGTATCAGACAGGTATCAATTCAAGGAAAAGGTGTAACCGTAACAAATACAAACATATAATGACTTAAAAAACAGTTCAGTCACTGGTTTCAGGTAGTTTGGGTTTTGTTGCGTAAATATGGCACATACTTCTTCAAAGGTATAAAATGCACCTACTTATGGGAATTCTTTGAAACACCATGAAAAATGGTTCTAAGAATAAATGCAAAATACTCTTATGCAATAACAATGTTTAGCTCACATACGATTGCATGGGTATACCAAACGAAAATTTCACTGCCGTCAATAACTTTTTTGTTATGACAAATTGCACTATTATGGAAGTCTTCAGCTATTTTTACACTCACATGATATGATTTAAGATATTTTTTCCTAATCTAGTGGTGAAAAGGGAAAAACATTTGGAGAATTTTTCATTCAAAGATTATTAAACCAATAGTTAGCCCTCTTTTTAATACAATTATCCCTTGTATGATAAATATATAATTTTTTGGCAGCAATAAATCAAGATGCCATAACTGGAATACTTAAAACATTTTCAGTTCGGACAGGTTTTTGTTTTTCCATGATTTCAATCTTGTTCTCCTTAACTACAAAGAATATGTCAAAGTTCTCTGATCTACATAAAATGAATTAAAATCTATTTTCAACTCCAGATATATATCCTCCAATTTGAAGATGACAACAATATTGCATCTAACATCCTTTTTTTTGTTTAACACATTTATGATGACAAAAAAGGATACAAACTTCTGTCAAAGAATTTCTTCTGCTGAAAACCTTTACCCAACCTCTACCCAATCCTCTTGTGCATGGTTCCCAACCCCTCTACCTTTCACTAGCATGGTCCCTTCCCCACTCCCAATCACCTCTATGGGTTACAAGGTGACACATAATTTGCATTCAATTGTAGCCTAAAAGGGAAAGGACTTCTGTGAAAGCGGTTTTTCACCGTAACACACCATGACGTCACTCTTGCCTCTTCAGAATACTGCTTTACATAAAAAACATCTTAAACTAGAAGAGGGAAATGTGGTCAACAGTTTGAACCTATGGACGACACCAGTTGTCATTATTTTTGTCACCTCAACTTTAATGTGCATACTTTACACATCACAGGCAGTATGCTTGATGCTGAATCAGGGGAGGGGGCATATGATTTTTACCCAAACCTTATGAACCTTTTTAGCAGGATTTTGCTTTAAAATTTCTACACATTCTGACAAAGTTTGGTGTCATCCAAAAATCTGGGGGACACTATGACCCTGGCCCCCTGTCTCTCATGCCTATATGGATGATGCACAGATGTACATATGCATAGTGGGTACAATATAAAAGTTATTGCAATCAAACATCCATTTGTGCCTAGTTGGAAGCAATTTCTCACTTCCAAACTGTTCATGACAAATCAATTATTAACTCCGATGCATGTCCAACTTTTCCCTAACATCCCCCCTCATCTCTATATCACTTATTCCCTTAGAGATAAACACATCCTACTACATTTTACAGATAAATAACTTAATTTGCCTCGACTATGAGAATTATCTCCAGATCTCATGACTGTTGAATATTTTATATTTTCAAGAAAAGGTAAAATGTCGAAACAGATGCACACATCAAGCACATAGCCAAACTCAATTGTACACTGCAGTAGTCTTGTAACACACACACAAACACACAGTCTAGCACACTGACATACAAACACAGTCTAGCTCATTGACATTAAAACAAACAGCCTAGGTTGCTATTTTGGGTGGATGGTGGGTACCTTCGTTCTAAAAGCTTTTGCTTAAACTTGCAAAATTCTGGTGGGATTTTTATCAGTTATTACAATGAACACTCAACCACACTCACACATTTTAGACACACTATTAAGACAATAATCCTCAATGACATCATCAAGAGAAAAACTTCGTGCACCTGCAAAAAGACGAGTGGTCTCATCTAAGAGTGGTGCATCTCAACTTTGACACTGTAAATACTTTTTTGGGATGAAAACTGCTTGCTATCCTCCCAAAATTTCTCCTCAAATCCCCTTGCATTTTCACAAACAATATTAAAATGATGGAAAAATTATTAACAGCCAAACATAGGACAAACACAAAAATTCTACCAATCAATTCCCAGAGTTGCTTCTAAAATTAAAATTTTTTGAATTTACCTTTTAAAATGATCACATGGTTACACACCATTCCTCCATTCTTGATTTTTTTTCAGCACACTGCAATCTATAACTGCTAAATTTGTCTTTGTATTAAACTTGTGCTAAATTGTTTTTCTTGGTTGTGGAAAACTGTAAGACAATATCAAAATCTACATTTGATCTAAATTATTAACTTTGCAAAATTCACCTCTTGATAACTTGTTACTCCAAAGCTTTAGTGTCTTCTTCATGTTGACTGCTTATGGTTGCAAAGTAATTGCCAAAGGCTATTAGGTATACGTGATTTTGTGGAAAAAATTAAGCAATTTTTCTGTTGTATATAAAGATTTTATTACATGGAACCAAATTGGTGTAAAAGAAAAAGCATTCATCAGAGAGCCCTGGAAACAGACAAACAGACAGAAGCACACCAGCACAACAGACACAGGCCTACAGAACATAGCCATGAAGCACATCACAAACATGCCAAGGTTAAAATAGCTGTGCTTACAAAAACCTTGATAAAAGTACCTATCTAGCCCATCTTCTCACATTTGAGCAATTGACTTTGGTAAATAAATTACTGAAAACAAGATTTTGGAGGGGAAAACCCTATTATAAAACATGAAGGGTAAAAACTGCAGACAATATAAATATAACAAAGGCAAGGAAAGCATAAAAGAACTACCAGATTATTTAAGAGTAATCATTACAGCATGCAAACCTAGTCAAGTGTATATACTTCACTGCATGTTTTGGTGCAGACCTCTGCTACAGAATCCTGAGAACTGCCTTAATATTGTTGTAAATTACATTAAAAGGTCATACATACTAAGCACTGCATGTTTACTGTGCATCCAATATCACTATTGAAGTCAGGTCCACTTTTCCCAAGGCCAGCCTCCCAAACCTATGGATACTAAGCCATTGCACATATAGTTCACAGAATATATCTAAACATCCATGCAAAGTGATAAAACAATGCAAGTTTGAACACATACAAATGTGAAGATGACTGTTGAAGATGAAAATCTGCATTTATGAAGAGAATCTTTTATGGAACTAGGTTACATTTAACACTGGCCTCTGAGTGACCTCCAGACCAGCCTCTTGTTGAGGCCAGTATAAAGACATGTGACACTAGCACCTACAGCTGGATAACTCCACTAGAGTGAAGACTTCCCAAAATGCACATAACTCATTCCCTAAAACAGACAAATATGAATATTCATGAAATACTGATTACAAGTGCACCATGCATGTTTGTTCTAGACATTTATTAAACTATTTTTATTCATGACAAGACTGTGCTATGAATAAACAGTAGCCACAAGCTCCGCCTACTAGGACTGATATCAACAGCGTTATCTTCAGTCTGACTCACTGCATCATCAGCACTCCAGACATCTTGTAGACGGGCATTTAAAATTTTATCTGATAAATGTAATGGATTCTTTTTCTATCTAAGCCTGCTTATATCATTCCTTTTAAAGAGCCCCTATCAACTGTTAAAGCATTTAGTATCAATAGACTTCATATATTAGAATGATGCACCCAGCTATGATAACATGATTAACTGCCTACAGTTCCAAGATAACAATTACTTTTGTAATTACACACAGCATGCAATCATGATCAGTTTCAATTTAAGTCACAGATAACTTATCAGAAGTAAGAGAGTTTTATAAATAATGATAAAAATGTTATCAAGTAATGCACATAGGTTGAACATGGACAGTTAAAAACCTGACTAGCAGTATAAGAAGATCTGGCTGACTTAAGAGTCTTCTACAGGATTACTTGGCTGCCTCTCACGAGGGTAATCTGTTCTCTAGATGACTGCAAGAATTATCACGATACATCATCTGCTCTTGCAGTGGTGTCCTCTTCAGGGTTCAAATTTTCATCAACGATCTAAAATGCAAAAGATAATGAAAATTATGTTGAAAATATTTTAGAAACTAAGTGAAAAACTGTATGCAGGAAGACTACTTTGGAAGTAGAGTAGGATGATTTGTCTCCCTACTATGATAAAGTCAGCAAGGGAAGACAAATATGACATTTGCCAGCCTTTCAAAGGCCTTGCCCCCCCCCATCCCTGCCTCCAATGATGACAGAATATATCGTGTAATGGTTTAAAGTAAGTTCCTGCTGTTAATCCAACCTTTGCAAATGTAATGCTGCCCAACTACTGTCCCCTTCATGCCAGTGTCTGTCTATACTAATGAGCAGGACTAAACCACAGTCTTTAAAAATAAAGTCAAAAGCAGATGCAGAAACTTTTTATAGGAAGCTGCTCCTATTAGAGGGGCTCGAGACAAAATCGGGGTCCACTTTACGACCCGTCCCCATGGATGAGGCTAAGGTCACAAACTTTGACATCCCACACACCCTAGATCCCTAGATTAAATAACATAAAACTCTAAACCCACATCTGTCACTGCACATTGGCATTTACCATACGTAAAGAGCCCTGAAAACATAGATGAAACAAATACATCAAACTTAAAGGGCAATTCCTGTCATCCCAGACAGTTCCAAATATCCGAGTTTTGCAAACTGCAGCTCCTCCCATAACTTAAAAGCATTTTCCAGAGACAAAATTCAGTGAGTTTAAAAATTAAAAAAAGGGAATTTTTTCTCTTTTAAGAGGTGAAAACCACATCTCAATAGCTTGCAGTGTTTGGAAGATACAAATTTTCAGATACAATTTTTTCTCAAACTGAAGTGCATTATGGGAAATCTGTGATGCCATCGCGGCACATTAATTAGACATAGAATTGAATTTCTTTATGATATTAATGCCTCTGTAGGGAATATTTAACAACTTTGTTTGTTATGCCATACATATGGTATAGATTTGTGCTATATCTACATGGAAACATATTCAAACATTCCAACAGTCCAAATTTCAATGACAAACTGGACATTCAATTGTAAAGAAAAACAAAGGGAATCTGAGACAATGTGCCCACTTGACATAACAATCTGTTACCTTGATGAGAACTGGAGGCATTTTTTGACAAAAATAAGCACTCTTTAATATGAGATATCTCAAGTTAGAAAAAGAGTATTGCCATGGGGCTTGAAGGGCACGAATTGGAAAATTTTTCTCTTTCAAATGAGACCCTTGTGAAATGCCACTAGAAAATACCTTTAATAAAGATTATGCAGACACAACCTATTTTACTGTTTCTGGCCATGTCCTGGTATGCATACAAGGCTAAAATGTGTAATCCAAGCACTCCCTCTGCATTGTGTGGAATGTGAGCTACTCTGCATCTTTTGAATTTTCAAACTTCCACGTCAATCAAAGAGCAGTCACCAACTGAAAATTCTGATACCCCCACACTAAAAATATACTTTGGGGTGATACCTGTCTGTCTTTAAATGTGTATTGCATGGTTCTGGTTTTTGTAATTACTTGGTTCAGCATTTGCAGATACCTCCATTAAAGTAGATGGAGAAGCTATTTAACAAACACATTCTACCACCTCTAGCCATCCATTATTGAGAATCCTACATTCTGATTGGTTAAACACTGACCTGTTATTCCACAACACACGGTCTGTAAATGTAAAAACTGATAAAAATGAAGCTTTTCACACATCTTCTGTAGAAGAATAGTAATAAACCACATTTGTCTGACTATTACTGTCTCCTAAAACGTCTTGACTCTAAATTTGGCAAAATAACTAATGCACTCGGCTTTGCCTTGTCTGTTATTTTGCCAAATTTGGAGTCTCAATGGTTTATTCACCAATAATAGTCCCCCAAATGCGATTTATTCCTTAAGTTCATTTCAGAGAAAAAAATTGAACTTCTTACATTTGCACTTTCCTCTGTGTTTTCACCTTCAGGATCATGTTGAGTGTGGTTTAGTGATCCTATCTGTTAAATTGTACAAACAAAATATTGATAAACAAAATCAATTCTAAAGTTAAACAAATATATCTTCATTTGATGAAAACTTCACATGCAGTGTCTCTTCCAACACACACTACCAATTTAAATGAGCTTGGTGAAATGGTTCACACAATTCATGATTTTTTTCATGTGGCACCTGTTGAGATTTACTCACATCTTGATGCTTAATGGATAAACTAAGAGATTCTGCACATTTGACACCAACTGAATTGGCAATGATAGGGTAATTAATGATTAAAAGCTTGTATTACAAATTTTTGACCAGACACTTTTTACCATTAGGTATTAATTATACGCAGCCCCTGTCCACAAAAACTACAATTTCTCACATTTCAGCAACTATAGAAAGTGACACATATGTGTATTTGTATAGTTTTTTTTTTTTTTTTTTACATGACTTCTTTTACAGACTTTATTCACAGAGATCCATCAAGGGTAACATATTTCCAGAAAGGCATTTCAAAATTTCAGTCACAAAACTTCAGCTTTTAAAAAATAAATATGAAATGTATATTTTATTCAAGTTCTGTTTCACAATTCTTCAAGTCACACCGAACACTGCAGAGTACATCACATTACACTGCTATACAGTGTTAACAATTTATAACACTTCAAGGCAGAAGTACACAGGACTTCTTTCAACTGGGGGAGGGGGAAATGACAATGGCACTTTTGCCTGAAATTTACTTGACTTCATCATTCCAAGTTTGTTGAAAAAAGAGTACATATTCCAAAAAGGGGAGTGTACATTCTTAACCAAAGGGGCAACCAATCCCTTCCCCCTAGCTTAAAAAGCTATCAAGACCAAAAGCTAACACTTTTCAATTTTTAAGACTAATTGCTCAGAGCTAATTCATAAGTACAAATGTTTTCAAACTCAACTGCATTTATGGAGCTGCAGAAAGTGATAATGCCTACCAAACTTAATATTTTGATTTGCATTCTAGAGATAAAATTCAGGCACTTTTCCATGCGAATCATAGAAATGACAAATTTGAGTGGCTTCAAAGACTTGAAGAGTATTTACAAATTCTAATTCAAGCATTTTCAATGCAGCATCCTAAGCATCAATGTAGTACATCAGGCATTACAAAACTTATGCTCCACAATTATGGGTGTCTTTAAAACAGCCTGTCAATGACCATACCAATCCCTCCTCAGCAATATTACTAACAATCCTTGGTCTTCATTACACATGAAGTCAGGTGTTTCCTCTCTAACAGACCACGATACTAAGGGCCACAAGACTGGTCATATCACATATCTCCACCCCAGCCACTCTCCCACCCCCCTCTTCTTCATATGCATAACTCCAAGTGTGCCTCTAAAAGTAATACCACAGCCACCTTTCTGCTACTTAGCTAAAATGTCATTAAATGAAGAGAATTCCAAGTAAGGGGTGTTTTAAAATCCTTATGTCATAAGAGCCAGTATCCAGGTCTGCAGCCAGTTGATTTCAAGGGGCAGTGTTAGTGATGGTGGGGAGGAGGGGGGGGGGGATAGAATGGATCTACCATATCATAAACATTTGACACTTAAATCATAGAAGTGAAAAACTGGGGGGTGGGGTATACAGATCAAGGGGTAGGTTCACTGTTCCAGAATCTATTGCCATCATTCAATACCCACCTTAGGTGCTGCCTTCTCTTTGAAGTCCAGCTTCTCATCTAAAATCTGGACATTACCTCCTCCGGGCTGGTAACCAGCATTTTTGAGGGATCCAATCTTTGGTGAGGCATTCTTCTTAAAATCAACTTTATGGCTTTCAATCTGTGAATGATTCATATCAATGAAAAATGTGAACTGATATAAGCAGTAGATAACAATGAAACACTTACAAAGGTTAATACAATAGCTTTAATACAGGGGTGCTGTTGTAAACAAGCATGAAACCTTAACACATGGACTCAAAATTAAGGCGATTATGTCTTAAAGGGCAAAAATTATCTCACTTTATACTGAGGATAAAAATTCCCCCCAATTTTCATCTAGTTCCACTTCTAATTTAAAGGGAGATGGCAGTCCCCCAAGTTTATTTTTAAAAATTTGTTAAATCTTACAGATCTCGTCTTATTTCTCTCACAAGTATTTTCATATAAATGTTCCTGTGTAAAATCATTGAATATTGAGGGTAAACCAGTGAGTTATTCTGGATAAATTAAGGAAATAAGTAACAAAAATATTGTCACATGATTGATATGAGCCATTCATGAACTAGTGTACCAGGGTACACTACTTCAAATTGGGGGGGGGAGGACTGCATTGTCCCTTTAAATAAAAATAGAAAGACAGAAACAAAGAAATACTTCTATCTAGTTTATGTTCCACACAGAGCTACAGTAGCTTGTACTAAATGTAAGTTGATCAAAGCCAATATTCACACATTACTGAGTTACAGTACTGATTTGTGCAATTTATCATTGACTAATCATAGTGAAGCTAGCGTTTGAATTACAGCTACTCAAAGGGCAGTCACTTATAGCCAAAAGAGAAACCATGGCATTCCTACATGTTTGGGTAGGTATAACAGCCCCTTAAAGGAGATATGGCATCCCCCAAACAGAAAATTACTTGCAACTAACTGACCAAACATTACAGTTTTCGTCGATTTGAAACTTGGACATTTATACTTTGACCTTGATTTCCGAATCCAGAAGTGCAGTGAGGCATTTTTGCAGTTAACCTTAAGATACTGGGCATCCATCTTTAAAACATTTCCAAACATTGATTTGTATTTCCATGTGTGATGTGACTAGAATCGGATTAAGTCACTAACTTAGTTACCAAATGAATCATCAACCATGAAAATCGTTTTTTACTTAGTGAAGTTATGCACGGAAATAAACTTCAACAATGCCAGACCAGCTTACTTCGGACTGTGAATATCTGATCTTTGCCGTTTTATATCATGAAAAATCGGCCAAGTCGTAACACTATCAGCAAGCCATGATGCCCAGTTTCAAGGGGTGAATTTTTCTAATGACATATTTAGGTCCAAATACAGTTGATAACTGCACTTTGATTGACAGTTATTCAGAGGAAACAGTTTCACTCTGGTTGGTCAACAATGAATCTTACAGTCAACTAAGTTTGACAATTTATCCCATACACTGTGTTTGTCCAGGGAGTAATGTTGCCTGGGGCAATCAATCAAAACTCAGTGTAGGCTAATGGCTGTCTAAGAGGTGTACAGTACTAAGACAGGAAGTTCTGTTGAATTGGAAGAGTGAGCCTGAAGTTAACTTTGTTGGGAGAATTTTTACTGTCTTGGGTGAGATTAGAGTCTTTAAAATTTAAATGTGCAAGGATATTACTGATCTGCTGGTAAGACATACAGTGCACCCTTTCCAGATCCGTAGTCGGGGGGGGGGGAAGAATCAAAGGGGGGGTGCAGCCTCTTGAAAATTTTTTTGCACCCTAGTTTTCGAGTTGCCATTGACTTAACACATTTTTACACATTTGGCCCCCCTGAAAATTTTTCACCCCCCTGCATGGAAGCTATTTCGCTCCCCCCTCCCCTTCGAAACTTTGTCAGGCTACAGGCCTGACCCTTTTACTGACCAGTGAAAGTTATACATACTGTTTGTATGGGTTACTTGTGCACACATAAATTACAATAAAGAGATTTTCAGTAACATACAACATTTTTAGTGTGGCTAAGATTCCTATACTTTAGGCTTCCTAATTATACAAGACAAGGCTCCAGGCCTACTTAATTAATAATATCCAATTTATGAAGAATATGTCAGCTTTGCACATATTTCCCCAAAATTTTACTTTTCATAACTAAAATGTTCCCTTATGCAACCATACCTATAAGCCCACCTTTTTGTTATTTATCAAATAGCCATTATCCCTATATCTGTATCTACATGTGGACTCATAACCTGTCTATACATGAAATATCCCTAACTGGAACCTCATGGGTAATTTCTCAAATAAAAAAGATTATCTCTTCCATGCATCCTGAACCCAGACCTTGCCTTTCAGTGTTAAAAAATTCCTTACAATCTTCATAATGGTTATCACATCTTTCTGCCAATTATCTTTCGACATCCCACAACACACTCTGGCAACAATATGAACTCATGACCAAACCACACAGTACATTTTGTGTTCCCTTGAATGGAACCCTAACATTTTCCAGTACCCAAGTGAGGCCTTGTCAAGCTCTGATGACCATCAATTCAAAATGCAAGCTCTACTCTTCAAAAATACATTAAATGTTGCCATGCCCATGTATTCAAAACTGAGAACCCTTATGTACAGAGTAAGATTTCAACTTTTCTTTATTCATACATGTAAAAATGTTTAAAAATCAATTTTAGGTATGAAAGAGCTGCTGCAATGTAATTTCAGTAAAAGATTTTGTAAAACTCGACATTTAGAGAAAAAAATCATGACAAAACAGCACAAAGAAACTGACAATCAAAAACTGCAAACAAAGACACAAAGTCTGCCACTTTGAGCAGGGAGTTGCTATTTGACACTCCCTGCTTTGAGAGTGTTACTTGTTATCATGTTAATCTCTAATCCATCTTAATGATTCTCACTTAATGTGAATAGTTACAATATTCTAAGAATGGTCTGCACTGAACCAAACCAAAAATATCTATTGACAAAGTCATGGGTCTGATAATCTTTAGTCTGTTTTAAACATGGACATGCTGGGCAGGTGTCCAGGGGCCCTGTGAGTTTTGGAGCCTCATGCTCAATCCACATGTTTTTATTCCTATGAGGGTTTGTGAAAGTAAGGGCCCTAGTGCTTTGCTTTGTCCAGGAGCTATAATGCTCAACAGACAGCTCTGCAGACAGCTCTGTAACTGCTTGCTATTCTGCTTCAGGCTTACATATACATTAAATTCTTGTGGAACACTCTAAAATATAACAGTCTGGAGTATCTTTAGGAGCTATCTTTTCTTCAGAGTGAAATCTATTCAAAACTTATTGCAAAAGTATTCCTTGTACAGTATGAGCAGGCCTGTAGCCAGACATGGTACTGAAGGGGGGGCAAAATGGCTTCGGGGGGGGGGGAATTTCAGGGGAGCCAAATGTGTAAAAATGTATGAAGGCAATGGCAACTTGAACACTCTCTAGGAGGTGAAAAAATTTTCAAGGGGGTTTTGCTCCCCTTGGCCCCCCTTGGCAACAGGCCTGAGTATGAGCATACTTTAAAATCACCCACAATTACCCAAAATTACCCTCAAAACCAGAATGCAAAAATGCATTGAGGTTTCAATGATGCATATGTTTTATTCCCAATAATGCCATTTTATAACATTTCCTTCAGTCACTGGTAAAATGCTATCTTAAGGTGTTGGAAAAATACAGTTTTGAG
>WURT03647276.1:0-19366 GCA_009936505.3 Holothuria glaberrima | reverse complement strand
ATATGACAATGAAGAGATGAATAAATACGTTTCCTTTGGGCAAAAATCGCAAAGCCTTCTGATGTCCTGGTTCTTAAATACTTATTATAGCGAAAAAACAAATCGATCTGCTCGTTTACTGAAAATCAGATCATTGCCAAAGTCATTCAACTGCTATGAACTACACTTACTTTTGACATGTAAAAAAATTGCGCAAAAATTGTTAGAAATAGCTTTAGTTCCTTTGTGACCAAACTCTCCAAAAAGTACTCATCAATGAAGTATTCTTTTTTCATAGGCTACGATGTGTTGTTGACAGTTATAAATCGGCAATGTTCTTCGGAACCATTGTTTCATGTGATTTATTTTTTTAATGTGTGTTTTCTTTGCCTTGGAATCGTAGCTACTGCTTACTGTAGGACATATTATATATTTAGAATATACCTTTCTATAATAACAAAGTAACGCTCCCATTGTACATATCAAGTGACATAATGCATCATCAAAGAAAAGAATCGTGTCAATAAGTACCACCTATTCTTTTCTCAGCCGTGGAATGCGTGCCCTTTCCAAGTCCTCAAAACGGCCGCATATCGACTTGTCGGGAAGGAGACGTCGTGGTTAACATAAACTCCACTAAAAGTTATACTTCGACGTGTACGGGCGAGTGTAATGATGGGTTCACTCCTCACGGTACATCAACTAGATCCTGTATGATTAACGGTGATTGGGATGGAAGACCCCTAGAGTGCCGAGGTCAGTGAGTCTATAAGCCCTAGATGGTATATACGTGTCATTAGACATTCTGTTAATATGTTTAGCACGGTACAGTGACGTATAATATGTCACAGATAAACATAAATTAGCAGCTTCAAAAGTACATGAAACGTCCCGGTGTCATTACCCAGTGTTTTCGAAAGCGTTCAAGACATATAACTACTCACTTTTACTAAAAATTACCAGGAATGTCAATATAGAACATTTTCTTAGATTTAAAGCGTACCTAAGGTCTTTAATTAGTATATACAGTTAAGACGTTAAAAAAAGAATTTTATCCATCCAACTTCTATTGCCATAGCCTGTTCAGTTGCTGAGATAAAATGTTAGAATTTATTCGGTTAATTTAATTTTTTATTAAATATTATATTATATATTATATTATATTAAATTGTTATAGTTAATTTAGTTTATTGGGCAATATTTGCGATGTCCTCTTTGTACAACTCACATTACCTCCTTTTGTTTCCTTTTGAAATCAAAATATTCATATGACCTTGAAAAGCTTCATGTTTTCTTGTAAAGAAAGTTGAATAGAGAGGGCTTGGAAGGTCTAGTCACTTAATTACAGTAGGAAAGTAAAAACATTTTGGCGCAAGGTTCAGTGGCTTTCGCAGAAACAAAGAAAACCGAAGACTTTTATTTCACTAATACGAGACTGACATTACAAATTATTGCACAATCTACAATTCTGAATTGAGTGAATAAACTAGAACATTTTGTGTCTTCTTAGCCCAAACATATCAAGTAAAGATTGTAGTTGGAACATTTACATTCATTTTTCAAGCTCCGTTAAATACATTTTTTTTAAATTTCAGACTCTAGGTACACATTAAGTAAAATGTAACCATTTATGACAAGTATTGTCTAAAAAATATTGTAAGAGCTTATCATTGTTTGTATGGCATAAACTTTAAGTAATCATTCCTCATTGTGGGAAGATAAAATTGGGGGATACTGGTCAACCGTTAGGTGAATTCCCTCCTCCCTCCCGGCTTTAAGAACGAGATTTTACTCACTGATATTTTCGCTAGCACGGTCGGTTCCATGTCTTTTTCCTTATATGAAGAAAATAACTACAGTGAGGCATTCGACAGTATTGAAACCCCATTTCAGCCCCAAGCAACATTTTAAACACAATTATCCTGTTGAAGCGAACTGACTTGTTATTAAGCCGTCTTTTTCATTGTCCTTTAGATGAAACGCCACCGAAAGTTCAATGTCCTGGGCCAAAGGTTCAGATCGCTGAACCTCTTGAAAATTCTGTCATCATGGACTTTATATGGAGTCCTCTAAATGTAAGATGCACTCTATTTGTAGCCCTTTTTATTCAAAGTTTTCATGAAATGAATAACCAAATTGATGTCCCATTTTGATCAGTTAATATTGTAGCAGTCTCTCTTGCAGATGTTACATCTTGAATTTACTTCCATGACTCGAAGAAAGGTAGAAAACATTGAACTGAGCAATTTTGTTATCGGAGTTCTAAATCTCTAGGCACCTGAGATCATAGCGTTATCGAGTCTCGAGTCATGTCCGCGTGTCTTAAACAATTCAGGTTTAGTCTTCTTTCAGCTTGAGTTGAGTCACCTTGATTCTTCTCTTACCTAGAGTAAGGTCATCCAGGGTCTTTTAGTCTATTAAAATGTTGAAGTCACTTCGAATTCCATTGTATTTTCATCGAGTCATTCCGAGACACCTGGTATCTGAGGAAGAGTCACCTAAAGTCTCAAACTTTGTGTCACTCGTGGCACAATATATGAGACAAACGTTGAAAAACCCATTGCTAACTATATAAATTCAAAGATCAAGCGGTGTAGTTTGAACTTCTAAAATGACACAGAGCTAAAAAAAGGACACAAACGCAAAAAACTGAATCAAAAATGTGTTTCCGAAGTTAGCTAGACTTTAATACGTTAATATCATAAGATCATTCTCATTGTAAATTATACAGATCTCCTTTCCGTTGCATGCATTAAAATTGCTGCCAAGACTACTCCACTGTAGAACAGTTAGTTAGATGAGGTTTTACGGCTGTGTGTAACCAATTGGTTTTAGTAGGGCCGGCCACGGCCTCTTTTCCAGTTGTGGCTTAATGGCTTGTGTTCCCTGCTCTATTGATTATGCTGAGCACCAAGCAAAATGGCAGTAGATTCCATTTTTCAAGTCTTTGGTATGACCTGGCCAGGGTTCGAACCCCCGACCTTCCGGCTGCAAGTCGGATGTTCTAACCCCTTGACCATGCACTCGGTCTCACTGTAGAACAGGAACAATTAAAACCTTCTGGGTTTCTTAGTGTTATGAAAGAAACAACTTAACTCGTCCTTCAGCAGTATACTGCGGCAATAATTGAATCCTGTAATAAAATCCCCATTTTAAAGTGAAACAGTCGACCAACTGAGTAATGAAACATTCCTTTCTTTTTTACCTTAAAAATCTTCCAAAAGCAACAGTTTTTCCTACCAAAATCGTCCAAATGGAGAAGGGGAAAACTGGAAGACTAATAAACGTCGTCCAAAATCTTCCAAAATAGTCCAATTTTTTACTCAGAAGTGACGTTTGGCTGTAACACTGAATTTTTAGCTTCTCTTTCAAGACCAGTTTATAGTCAGGGCCTGACTCCAATTACATAGGTAAAGACTCTAGTCCATTCAAGTCTCTGTAGAGTTGATATTTTAAGTTCCAAAAATAATTTCATGGCAAATCTTTGGAACTTTATTTTAAGGTGACCCAAGTCCATCCTCGTCGCTTGCAAATGATTGCTTGAGTTGAGTTCCTTGGGTTTTAGACATGACTCAGGGTCGGGTTTGTACAATCGATACTCAAATCACATTATTTACTTGAATCATTAGTACTCTGGAAAGGACTCATTGAAGTGAATTAATATAAAAATAGGAAATTGTCCTCTTTCCTTGCTCATGCTTAAAGACACATTATTGTATAACTTAACAGTACACAAAATTATTCACGAATATTCAATATAGCACTAGCTACCCTCGCTTTCTTGGGACAATCTAGACATTCCATGAAAGTTCCCCTATGGCAATGTACTTTTCAATTCCTTGCAGAGGACAAAAGGAATCATAATAGTCACGACGGCCTGGTTGTGTAGGTGTGTGGATGTGTATAAGTATAGGGTGTGTTTGTAACGCTTGGCTTGTAAATACGATATCTCAAGATAGGAATTATAGATATTTTTCATACTTGGTATAGGTAATATCATATTAAGAGAAAAAGCCCTGTTGCTTTTGGTGGCGTTCAAAGGTCATGCAAACTTAACAGAGGTTAAAAACCAAAAAATTGTAAACATGATATCTCAAGGTAGAAAGCATGGATACTTTCCATGCTTGGCATGTAAATCCATTAAAGTAAGAAAATGAAGCATTTTGTGCTTGGTGGATATTAAAGGTTACCTGAGGTCAAGGGGATAAACTTCAAAAACCTTGGTAATTGCTTGTGAAGATTTTCCTAGGGAGGAATGATGAGTATAGTTTTCAAATTTGATTTATAAATTTATCATATAAAAAGGAACTTATTGTTTTTGATGGAGGTCAAATTGGGTCACTGGAGATAAAAAAAACCCATGACATGAATCTTCCACAGCTTATCTCTTGCATCAATGAAAGGTAATGAATTTCAACTCTGTTAGCCCAAAAAGCATTCAAGTTAGTAATGACTTGATGCTTCCCATCTAGCTGGAGTAAATTGAACCTTTTGTCATCCTTGGCATAGACCATTGCTGAAATCACCCATGCATGTCAAGCAGTGTAAATGCTGCTTGCACCTCATGGAGGAGTTTACTTGACTCGTCAGATCAAGAGCAGTATGGAAACCACAAAACAAACAAAGCAGTCAAGCAGACTTATCTCTTTTTCTCGTGTTGTGCCTACCAATTGGGGATGTAAGCTGTATGAGGCTTCACAGCATGCCAAAAACTTTGAAAACACGATATCTTATTGTAGGAAGAGTAGATACTTTTTATACCTGGAAGGTGGATGATATATAGTCAGAAGAAACCTGTTGTTTTTAGTGGAGATCAGAGGTCATGTCAGGTCACCAGAGATCGAAAATTAAACCTCTGTAAACAAGATATATCAAGGTAGAATCATAGATACTCCTAATACCTGGCATGTGAACGCTTTATAGTTAAAAGATGACCTCTATTACATTTTCAAATGTCGTAGGTTAAGTGAGGTTACCAGGGAACAAAAACTGCAACCCTTTTAAACATGATATTGCAAGTTCGGAATTGGTGGGTAATGTTTATAAATTTATCATATTAAGAGAAAAAGTGCTTTTGTTTTTGATGGAGGTTGGAGGTCATGTGAGGTCACCAGAGGTCAAAACCCGAATCCTTTTTTACAATATCCCAACATATGGAGCTTGTACACTCTTTCATATTTGGCTTTTGGATGTGTTACAGTCAGAAGATGAACCCTTTTCTTTCTTATTGAGGTCAATGACTGCTTGAGGTCTCCGTGGATGAAACAGCAAAAATATTGAAAGTTGCTAATAAATACAACAGCTCAACATACAAAGATTGGTACCTTTTATTTCCTTAATTTGGGCAAGGAATCACTTAGCCTTCTGGCTTTTTTATTTGATTCCTCACCAAAGACAAAAGAAATATATGCATATATGTACGTATGTGCGTATGCACGTATGTACTCATGTACGTATGTTTTTCTTCATGGTACGTTAAACAATAAGGCGACACATAGGTGTCGCCTTAATGTCAACTGTCGTCTTAATGCCAATGAAGTAGCACAAACTGTCGCCTTAAGGTATAATCCATGAGGATTATAATAAATACAGTGGAGGACACCTGATAAAAGCAGGGCTTATCGAGATCAGGCCACCTTTAGAAACAAAAAAGGAGAAAAAAGAGAGCACAAACACAAGCAAGTACAAGTACAAAATAAATCCCCCCTTCCTCTACTTGCCCCCATACTCGATGTACCTATCCTTAATTACAAAGGGATGCACCCACCCAACTAGAACACACAAACAATTGGCAAAGGGCAAAAGGACGGGGAAGTATCGCATTCTATTACTCAATAAATAACCTTTAAAGGCTCTTTTAAAAGAACTATGGCTGGGCAACGTGCGAATTTTAGCATTTAAATTCGTTCAGAACTAAGGGTCATTTATCCTGACAGTACTTTGATAAATAGAGGATTTTGCCATATTATGGTAGAGTTTCCCTTTACTTCGTGTATTATAGTTATGGACATCATCGATTACTGTAAAATAGTTCTAAAAATTTCAGGAAAGTAAATTAATATTTTACTCTTACATAAAAATTCCTAACTGGTATTTATGAATGTCAAAAATACTGATGATACGTAGCTCTGTAAAATGATTGAAAGTATTACGACTGTAGCCAGCATTCAAAATAAATCTGGCAGCACGCTTCTGAATAACAAAGAGATGTTTAACCATGTGCCGGCCTAGAGAATATCACAGTGGCTTCAATGAGGTAAGACCAATTGTAGTAGAAAGGGAATAAAGGATTTGCTGAGAAAGACATTTTTCAGTCTGTAAATAATGTACATTCCTTAATATTGTACTAGCTACCTTATTGATATGACATTTCCAGCTAAGGTTACTGTCGATAACAATTCGCCAAAAAATGTTTCTATCAACAAAGAAATCAGTCCGAGGAGCAGTTTTTTTGATGAGATGAAAGATAGTAAATTTCTGTAATAATAAAATAATTTTTTCTTAGGTTGTCGATGTTAGTCCATGGAAATCTTCTCTCAAAAGTATAAACTTCCAACCAGTGGATCCGAACAATATCCCCACCATTTTTGAGGAAAACGTATACACAATGCACTATGCTGTTGTAGATCAACATGGAAATGAAGCGTTGTGTCATTTTGAATACACGGTGAAAGGTAAGTAACGGAAACCAAAGTTGGTTGGTTGGTTCTCGAGATGAATATATATCAACATCCCAAGTACTTGCGTTAGTTTGCTATATTTCCCCTTTTCATACGGTTAATGAAAAAAGTGGGCAGAGAAGTTTCCACTGTCTAGTGATTGGAATGTAGGAACTAAAATTCTAAATAAATGACGGCTGAAGACAGAAATTACGATTGCTATCATATATCTGTTAAATACCACTACTTTCTTTATTAACCTGATTCAATTTTTAAGAACTTGAAACAAGGCCATGTGCAGTTGCGTCGCTAGCCTTTTCGAAGTGAGGGCGCTGGGGGTCCAAGTGGTCCGCCGGAGGGGCACACCACAATGAAGGATTGGACGTTACAGTAGGCATCTTAGTGACGCGCAGCTCTCCAATGTAGGTGTTAAGCCCCAGGAGCCCACTGAAGCGCCCCTGGTGGGGTCCAGGGACAACACCCCTTTGTGGGTACACGGGGTGCAGTTTATGTGGTGCCTCTGGGGTATTTATAAAAATGTGTCCATTTGAATGAAGCATTTGACTGTCTCTAAAATGTCATTGCAGCTCCTTAATTAGGCCACAAAATAGAAATCACAATGTAACCATTGTGTTAACCTTACTCGCACTAACGATTTCATGATGAGGGTGAATGGGGACAACGGATCATGTTAATGTTTGCACTAGGATTAAAGATAAATCCAATTTCAATAGGAATTAATGTTAAGACAATTACCTTCCAGGTATGTTACTGAGGGAAAGTCTTCAAATTGGAGCAACCAAGGTACATCTACTGCATGCAGATTTGGGGCTAGTGGGAAAATGTGGAAAAGAAGCCCGCTTAGATGCGGTTCAGTAGGCTTTGGGCGCCTCAGAATTACAATTATGAACGATATATATATATATATATATTTCTGCATTTCTTCAGCAATCAATGAAAAAGGTGGTAAGCTCCTGCTAAAACTTTTACAAGTGCACCCGCGAAGCGGCCAGAAGAATTCGGTTTTGAGCTTCTATGAAAATTTTGTGCAAATCCTTTACTCCTTTCGGAGGTATCACCACTTTATGATCATTGGTGTGATGCTTGGCTGCACCTCTACGGGGATACAGAAGAGCAAAGTTTTGCCATGCCAAATAGAAGGCACCGGTAACTTAAATAAACAGGGGTTAGCGATGAGAGTAAGGCTTTTTAATTATCATCATATTTATTGGATACACGTTGATAAAGGCAACGAAAATTGCATTTTTTACAGAACATAAGATCTGACTAAAAGATAATCGATGTGGGAATTGTATTTAAGGGAGAAGACTCTAGGCCCTAGTAGTCCCATAACTTTTGAAAGTAAAGATTGAAACAATAGCCGTGAATTAAATCTCTCAATAAGGCAGTCCTTAATACATTTCAACAAGAAAATGCGCGCCAAGCGCGTCGCAAAATTGCAGTTTTGAGAACATGTTCTGCAATTTCAGTCGTATGATTGATTGATTTAGTGACAGTGGCTCCTCCTGTTCATATGCGTGAATAGTGTGTTTGTACTTATTTGTTTTCATACCCAAACTCTCATTTTGGGGGCACATGGAGGCACACTCAATCTTTGAGGGGAACATGCTCCTGCCCCCTCCCTTGGCGACGTCACTGGTAATATTCTGGCTAATGATATATACATGTACACATAGATGTACCTGGTGTCGTGGTGATTTAGTATATTACTGCGTAATCTGGCAGATGAAGTTGCATAGCGGTGCCGGAAGCACACGAAAATGTTAAGGTAATATAAGAAATTTGTACTGATGGAAAACAAAAACAAACTTCATTCAGTCACTCTCAAACGGAGTGACCCCTGTCAGGGGTAAATACATCAGGTAAGTTACGGTGCTAATACCACCTCCCTGTATACGTTGCACTGTCTTTATTCCATCTGCTCGACGAATTGAGCAAGCCTTCAGAGAGGTTGACTAAACCGTGGAAGATTTCAAGTCAACAAGTTTGTCATTGTTCATTTAATTCTTTTCTTTCACAAAGTGCTATGTCTATGTTCAACTATCGTTAAGAGGGCTATTCAGCAAAACAGAGGAAAACCATGTTACAGTGAATTGAAGGATTATCCCTTCATACAACTGGCCGAAAACGTGTTTTACAAACGTAGCTTACCCACTTAGGAGTGGCATTCCTCCTCCCCCGAAAGACCGTTCCCTGCCTTATGGGTTCATGTATGTAAACTTTACCATAAACGCAAAAAGGTCGAAATTATAATAGTTTATTGTACGCCTGTAAGAATTAACACTTTAAATCGCAAAAACTAGAGTAAATTAAGGTTTTTCCCATTTCCCGCAATTCAGTACTTCGATGTCCAGCATTTTACGCACCTCAGCATGGAATAGTTGAACTGGTGAATGGTGCCGGAACATGTAATGACGCTGTTAGAGGATCAGTCTGCCGAGTGACGTGTAATGAGGGTTATCATTTAGCCAACGACAACGATGAAAACGATTTCACTTGTGCGATTAATGCAGACACAAATAAGGGACAATGGATTGGATCACACCACGCATGTGAACGTAGGTTGATATTTCTTTCGAAGGGATTGAAGTAGCTGTAAATAAGTCTCTCTCAGGCTGATTCCTATTTTAGGAGGAAGTTGGGCCCCTTGAAACTTATAAAAGTTTCCAACTGATACAAACTACCACTTTTATCAAAACTCAAAAATGGGAATGGTATAAAAGGGTGGTGGTTACAATAGTTTCGCTTCGCCGTTTCGTCTTTTCAACTCTATGAAACAGTCACACACTCTCTTGTCTTTGTTGAAAGTATTCTGTAATTGTGAAAAATTGATTAAATATGTAGTGTTTTAAAGCCAAAGGCAAAAGGAATCTATAAAATCACACTGGCCACTGTATCTAAGCAGGGAGGTATTACACACTCCCTGATCTGAACGTGTACATGTGTGTATGTATGTAAAGGTGTCATGATGCTTAGCACGCGAAGACGCCACTTCAAGATAACAATGACGGATACTTTCAAACTTAGTAAAACAATTTACCATAGGTCAATCCAGAGGCAAATAAGGGTCTTGAAATCGACTCAAGAGCATAATGTTAGCTAAACAAGATTTTCTTGCTATTTTTCAACGGGAAAAACGGAGCGAAAAATTGTTGTTTTCAATTTTAATCTTTTTTGAAAACCTTACTGTTTTTGGTCGAACTGAAGCGATGAGGTCACGTGATTTCTTCAAAAGGTCAACTGTGACGTTACTGGCCGGAGTCGGGCCGATCATTTGCATTAGCTATAGTATGTGCTATAGGCCTACTGCTACTGTGCTTTTCTCTTACATGGTGATCTGAAGTGGTGAAAAATTGCATAGTCAGGTGTTGTTATACTACTGTGAATACCCCTAGGTTCAGTTTTTTCCAACGTGCAGAGGCAGTAAATCTCGTCGTTGGGCCTATGTCAGGTTCGATAACCCTTCGTGCACACGCGTTTTCCCAACGTTCATCGTCATACATATGCTGTACTGTATGTATGGCGTTTTGCACTCCGCCATGCTTCGTGTACTACAGAGCCAAATTACGCCACATACACTTACCCTGTGCAAAACTTTACAAGAAACGTCCTTCAGATTCTCATCTATCACTCTTACCTCCGACCTTGAATCCCTCCCAGTCCATTCAAATTATATGTTTTCTTTGGATCAGGGTAATATTTGCGCTATCCTTGCATAAATTTAAAGAATTTTGGCGGATTTTTCAAAGCAATGCTTGACCGTCGCGCTTACTTATGTGGTCAGAATTTATACAAGGTACTACACCTGCTGGGAGTCCCACACTCCCGTACCAGGCCAGAATCATTCGGAGGCCTGTGCAGGCCGTTTTCCTTTTTTAAAGTTTTGAAATCGGATAAAAATTGACGGAGATATAATTTCGTTCCGTTGCCTTTTTTGGAGCTGAAACAGCCAATTTGGGGTCATTTTTGGTGGAGTTGTTTTTCATTTTCTCAAAAACTACACAAGATTGAGGTGTAATCTATCCAGAGAGCGCTTTTAATACCTTTGGCTCATCGTTAGTAAAAATGGGGTTCGTGAGTATGACAGAAGGGTATGATCATAAAGGTTGAAATTTTGATGTAAAATTTCGTAATTTTTGCCATTTTTTTAAATGGGCATTTGAACAGAATTTCGGTCCTGTTTGTCAAACTTGGCTCCCAAATTACATGCACCACAAAAGCCATCTGTTGTCTATTTTGTAATTTTAAATGGTGTTTTTAGGTTAAATGATGATGAAACTACAATTTTTTGAAAATTTCAAAGGCTCCATAAGGGGGGGGGGGCGATAAGTACACATTTACTGGTGTTGGACTAGGCTTGTCACATAACTTGCACAGCTGCATATGCTCAAATCATTTCCATGCAAGTGAATTCGCGGAAGAAAACCGAATATTTCCCGAAATCCGGGAGCGGAAAGAGCTGAAGGTAACCCCCTTTCCCACAATATCCGTACCGGCTATTCCATTTAGCACACCACCAGGAAGGAGCGAAGGTCTTCCCAGCTCAGAGAACGAAGTAAAGTGAGTTTGAATTTAACTTGCTATTGATGTAGCCTGAACACTGATGTCAGCCCTAACCATACGAGTTCCCATTGAAACGGGCATCTCGTAGCCTGGGCGTATATTCTTTGAACCTATCCAGGCTTATTCTACTCTCATTTCACAGCAGTAGCATGGTGGGTTGTAATGTTCGGCACTGAGGTAGTAAATTGGGCATGGCAGAATCAAAAAAAAAAGTAGTGTTAACTGTTATGCAACATAATTATCTTTAAAATTTACTTTATGCAGTGTTACTGTTTATCGCGTATCTTTCAATTACAACATTACCCGCCATCTATCTATTAATATATCAAAGGTTTACGCTGAACACAAGAAGTTCGTATACTCGCAAGTAAACTGCTGTACACGACTCCGTGACGTCACACGCTTGACTTAAGCCTCGCCCCCGTTTTCATTGCGACATTTAAAAATACAATTTTAGCCTTTATGTCGTACTTTCAGAACGTATTTTCTCAGCAATACAAAGGGCTATTCCGAATATTCAAAGTGTGTGTTAAGCAGAACAAACATTATTTTCTGCTCACTTCGAATGAGATGAAAAAACTTTTGTCTTTGAATAAGACCTTTAAAGGAAAATTCTTATTGTTTTGGGGGAAGAGCCTAGATTAAAGATGCTTTTCTAATACTTTGTTTTATATACGCAGCAATTATGTACCACATGCACCAGAAGGGTACTTACTCTAATTAAAGGGGTAAAAGATAGAAGGGAGAACGGCCTGAATGTATTCCTAACGTTCGGTTCTTATATAAACTAGTTAAGAAATGATGTAACAACAAATTATTAATACTCATTCCACAGCAAATGTGTGCAAAGTTCCAGCTGTTCCACATGGATACATATCAGGATGTCTCCCCCCTCAAGTCAGTTACCTGTCGACATGTCGGTTTGCGTGTGATGTTGGCTTTCAGTCCCCTGAAGCTAGCAGTTCTGGCGTGAGACGAACGTGTCAAGCGGATGGTTCATGGAGTGGACAGAATTTAAGTTGCACAGGTAAAATCCGTTGTGAGTTATAAGTTAGATATATCCCAAGCACTTAGAAAGGCGGATGGAAGCCTGTAATAATTAGTGTCTTACTAAGTAACTAAATAAATCAGAAAGTAACTAAGTAAATCAGAAAGAATTATGTTTCATGAACCTAAAACCAACGATTTGTTGGTCTGGACATGAAACCAGACCAAAGCAATTGTTTACCACAAAGTGAATTTTGAATAACATCATACCCCTCTTTTTCTCCCCAAGAGTTTTCTCTGATTTCTAATTTAGGTCTGTGTTACTCTCAAGACACCTGTGCATGCCAATGTATATAAAGTTCATTCTTTCAATCTCAAGCTGTAACCTGTCCAGGTGGTTTCCAGATTGAGGACGGACACGCAACACCTTTAGCTTGTACGACAGACGACTACTTGCCGTACGACACCGTTTGTAGTTTTTCTTGTAACCGAGGATATCAACATCACGGCCCCTTTGTAAAACGTTGTGGACGAGATGGTCATTGGCAGGGTGAAAGTAGGAATACAACTTGTGTAGGTAATGTAGCGGAATTTCGAACCCTTTCCAATTACCTTTGCGTGTAAAGCCTCTTTGTTCCTTACATGTAAGGAATAAAATATGCATTGTCAGCCTGATTAAGGTTTGGGTATTCATATGTATCATGCAATCTTGGGTCTGCTGTAACTCAAAATGGGGCTATATAGAAATAGTCTTACAACGAATACATATGTATCATGGAATTACAGTTTGCCTTAAAGCGGTTGGAACCGAAAAATCGACTGCTTATTGCTATTAGTTCCAATTACAAAAATGTTCTATTTGCAATGTCTTTTAAAAGGGTTAAGCACATTGCACATAAACTCAATACACGTAATCGCCCATAAATGCCATACATGTAAAGATCATGAACCTATTTTATTGATATATTTTCTTTTCGCAAGTTGGACTATTTCCTAGGTAGTTAGATGAGCTGCACACTTGGTGCCAAAAAGTTTTGTAGTCAATACGGTTCGCTTAAGGCCATATCCCATTGTTCAAATTAGTTAAATGCAGTTACTTGAGGTTACCAGTGGTCAAATTCAAGAATATTATTGGATGTGAAAAATACTTGTGAATGGCACCAGAACGTACCACACAAGTGTGGAGTCATTTGAAGGTCGTTAATTAAAGTTGATGTAAGTACATATTCCTTTACACTGTTGAATTTTGATGAAGCACAGCTAATGAAATCACCCCTTTTATTGACAAAACTCTGAAACTTATTTTTGTAATAATCGATTTTCAAATATTTAACGTTAAGTTGATTAATGAAAGGCATTAGGTAAAGCAATTAAGACAATTTTCTTCATCAAGGGTCACTTGAATTACATATGAAAAAAGTTTTGTGGTAACCCTATGAAAACAAGTTTATGGGGGAACGTTTGGTAGTCTTTATTGTAAGGTAACAAGCTCACTTAGGCAAATTTTAAGTTGAAAAAAGCCATCTTCTAATCAACAAGATTTTCTCAGGCAAATTATTAAAGATGGTAAGGTCGCAATTGGTTAGAAGAATGGGAACGAAAAGCTTTCAACTGAGTATTGGATTTAATGTCAAAGAAGGAGATGTTGAAGCAATTTGTGCATAAGATACGGGGTAAAGAAATTCAAAAGACAAAAAGATTGAAAATCAATTTAATCTTTAGTTGCAACTGTGTCTTTATGGGTCCCTGGAAAAACACTTCTTGCTATGTTTAACATGTAAATTCGACCGACGAAGAAACGCACAATTTTTAGGTTAAGGTGCTGATGTAGTTTACCTTTGCAAAGCTAGTTTTTGACGCTTTATAAATTCGTTCAATATTTTGAAGACAAAGAAGCCCCGATTTTTACAACACAGTGTCCATTGTACATCGAGGTATTCGGAGTGACAGATGGAGCCATTGTGGAGTATGACGTCATTAATGCTACTGATAATGCCGGGGATGATCAAGTGACAATTTCCAGGTAGGATACATGTTTAGGAAAATAGTTCTAAAAGGTGTGGACAAGAAGATCAAGTTACACACTCACATCATTCTATTAACAACATGAATTGTAACTTTAATGGGAAACAGAATTTGATTCTCATTCTTACAATTTCAATCAGGCTTGTATGAGCCTTCCAAAATATACAAGCTGGTGTTTGTCTCTAGTAACACAATAGACAATACCATGCATGTAAAGTAAACGTTGTTTGTATTTAACTATTCTACCTGTTTCGTCTTAATATTGCTTCGCTTTATCAGGTCTCCACCAGATATTCCAGAAAATGGTGGAACATTCGGCGAAGGGTACCATATCGTATCATACACAGCTCAGGACAGAGAAGGGAATTTTGCAAAGTGCAATGTCTACATATCAGTTATAGGTAGGTCATGAACTATGTCCTGTTAAACCTATGAAGAAGCACCAAGTAACAGTTATCTTTTTGCGTTACAGTTTTAATTTCTTTTAACGCACATGGTTTATGCCAGTGTAGTTCAATTACAGAAGGTGTACCAAAACTTGCTCACTTAATGTCACCAAGTTCCTCCGTCACAGCAACAATTATCACTTCAGCATTAGTCTCGGTTTAGCGAAGGGTGTTTCATTTGCTTTATTTAGTTTTGAGATGTCCAGTGTTATCTAGTCCGATCAGTGGATCCGTGGTCTGTTCAGATAGAACGAAAGGGTCGACATGTGAATTTTCGTGCTACGAAGGTTACGAAATAACAGGCCAGTCTTCCATTTTAACATGCTCCGGCAAAGGTTCGACGGCTGTATGGGATCACGCACCGCCATCATGCAGGCGTAAGTAGAAATGTGTGATTTGTTGTTTCTCAAATAAATATTTGTCTAACAACATCAACGTCACAATCTAACATTTAATTGGCCGAGTGTGCTCTTGTTAAATAAAGAGCTGTTTCTGACATTATTCAAATAAAAAAAGAAAATGGAAAACCTTAAGCTTAGCCATATCCTCAAGGGATTTAATATGGAACTAACCAACTCTACCAGACTTCAACCAGGGGAGGTAACATGTAGTAAAGTCTTTAATTTTCTACCTTTGAATTTGTTCGTTGTAAGAAACCACCACTATTCCTGGCCAGTGAGGAGCATTTTACAGTTAATAGTCAAGCTTATAGAATATCATAAGGTCTAGTCATTAAACAATGAATGATTTTGTATAGGGTAATCACAGACTGATTTAAATTGAAGAAGAGCTTAGATGATATTAATAAGCGTAAGTCATGGTCTACTCTATTAATTTGTTAAAGGGGGAAGGAATAACTATCAAATATTGGAGAAAACCGTAATATTCAGTGACATTTGTGTGATCACTTGGTTTCCGGGTGACGTACACGTCATGACATTCGATTATTCGGGCGCCCTTTGCGCGCACTATAACCAAGGCATAATTTCAATATGATTCCCAAGACATTTTAAGAAACACAAAGGCATTTTCCCTATAACTTGGTTGGAAAAAATACGTTTGTTTCACCTGCCCGTAGAGTTTACAGCCACAGAAGTATTTGATACAATTGGTGTATTAAAGACATATTAACCTTTACCCACCCACTCTTCAATAATTTGCTCAGGGAGAACGGAGTACCTGAAACATTTTGACAAAACAAGCAATAGTTGCTAGTACTTGCATTTAAGCTTTAAAGACATAATCCTTAGTAATTTGTTGAGGTTAATACCTATCGTACCTCTCAATTTTTGTCAACCACCGTACATACAGGGAAATATTACAATCAATTACACATACATGGCCTTCGAATTAACGTGCTTAATTGAGATATCGCCATATCCCTTCAACTGTTCAAAACGTAATCAGCACTCTAGGATTAACCTAGCATCTTGCTTCACGAGTCAAAATCTTGTAAAATACTTAACTAAATTTGATTCAACTGCAATTTTAGAGAAATATCTTAAAATGGTTGACAAGATACCGACTGTTCCCGTAATGAAAAGATTTAAAAAATATGGGGATGTTTTAAGTCATTCTCCAGTCTTCCAAAGACTACTTTCTATGGAATTCTCACTCAAGTGCGGCTTTCTGTGTCATTGTCAGGAGCCTTCTAAGTTGTTATTCCCAGTCCCTCATCCTCCTTATTAACCACTGAAATCAATCTGTTATTGAATTTAAAAGTGCATGGTGACAGTGTGGTTTGCATTCTGCAATTTGTGATCTGGCTAATGAGCACGTCCCGACTTAGTTCTCGTAGGTAGTTGACCTACACGGTTATATTAATATATATTGTCAGCATCGTATAGACATGTGTGTATATATTTCCATATGTTTAAGAATACATATTTGCATATGTACGGCTATACGAATACATATGCAAACGTATACATGTACTTAAACTTAACGAACATAGTATACACATATCCATATAAATCATAATCATTTGGGGGTTTCTGACCCTAATTCCAACGCAAGTCGCCACCGTTGGGTACACCATACACAAATATAATACAATAAGATTACCAAACGAAAGAAAATGTCTCTGAGCACCGTCTTCAATACAAAAGAAACATTATGCACACAACCACGCACTGCTTAAAATCCCTCTCAAACTTTCTTCAAAGCCTTCACATTCTCAGCGGACCCTCGTAAACGAGTTACTCTTACTTTTCTCAATGTTTCACCAGTTTCATCAAACTTATATATAAACTGGTGTCACTTACTTTCTCAAAACAGCCGTGCAGTGTTCACCTCTTCCTGATCCTCCGAACGCTATAAAGTCGGGTTGTATAAGAAGGTATTATGGAGACGTTTGTCTCTGGGATTGTCCATACGGATATCAGCCTAACGGAAGTCCGAAGTGGACATGCCAGGCAAATGGGAGCTGGAGTGAAGACAGCTTTACCTGTGAGGGTAGGTACCGAGGCCGGAGCTAATTGACAGGTTCTGGTTCGAAGGAAAATGTGTTAACAATTTGGACACTCTGTTTTTCTAATTTCATTGATTATATGACGAAGGTTTGGTTAAAACAAAAACGTATAAATGCAATAATTCTCCGAATAGTAACTATGAATAAGTTAAGAATAACCACTTCGGCTAAGCTTAAAAGGACCATAAAAGTTATAAGACGGTAATACCTTTTTCCATTAATATTTTCGGTGGCGTTTAGTCATAACCGTTTCAAACACCTATTTAAAAAGTAAGTCTCAGGTTTAGTAGCATCATGTGTTCCTGCAAATCAAATAAGATATTGGGGGGCCCTTCGCACAAGAACTAACGAATGGCGTGAGGTGTAGAAAAGTTTTCTTCTGGTGGTGGTTTTCTAATATAATATTAGTTGTATGTACATTAATTGTGATCTATATTATGCGCTGTTTCTTATCTTGAGTGGCTTCTTTTGGAAATGTTTTCCCCAGAGCAAACTTGCACACAGCTTAATCTGGTTAGTGATTTCGTCGTTACACCTTCGGGCTGCGGTCAAAATCCAGTATATGAAGAAACGTGCCATTTGAGATGTGCACAAAGGGGATACCACATATTTCCAAGAACACACTCATATATGCGATGTCGTGGTAATGGAAGATGGACTTATGACGTCAATGAAATCAAATGCAAAGGTTAGAGCCCACATTTATTGAGAGGAATTTCTTTAAACGCATCACATTATTTTAAGAGAAAAGTTTATACACAGTACTGGGAAATGGAAAAAATAAATACCCTTTAGTATATACCAAAGTTGATGTATGGCAAAGGTTTTCTTGTTTACGAAGAAGGTTATGGTAGCAAAGTAGATATCTTCCTAAGCAATCAATAATTGTTTAAGGTAAAAAGGAGCCGATTTCACTAACATTTAGCAAACATCTCTTACGCCGATATTCATCGCTAAACCTTAAAGGTCTGTAGACATGTAAATATGATGGTGGCCTATTTGGTGTGAAAAGCTTTAAAAATGATAAAAATAGTCGCAATTCCCATTAAAATCCATCAAATATTAACCATTTTACAAGACAATTACTGTTTTTCACCTTCATCATGTATAAACATGAGGTACTTATGCAAATTTGTGACGTACAGAGGGACCTATCAACTGGGTGTAATGTTATCCTTTGTTAGTTTAGCCTTCATTCTAAGGACAGCTGTAATTTTGGGATGCCCCGAGGTGTTCATTTTGGAAGTAGCTATTTAGTTCTTTGAAAATACCCACATTAAACACTTAACTAGAAACTAGCTATTAAGTAATTAACAGGTAATTTGTAAAAGGAATAACAAAAGAAATACAGACACTTTGCAACATTCCAAATTCATAATTTTGCATAGCTAATGAACTATTCCCACAAATGGTCAAACTTTGAAGAGAAATATCTTGAGAACGGTAGAAGATATTCAAATAATTCCAAAAGGGTTTTTGATCAGAGGATCTTAATCTAGCTTTGTAGAGTACAACAACTGGATTTATTGCATTTCCACAGACCTTTAACTTCATCGATATTGAGCGATCAAATTTTGGAATCGAATTCACTAAACTTTAGGGCCTAATTTTTTAACCCTAAGCTGTTGCGTTTGCGATGAGTTTTAGCGCTAACTGTGTATAAGAAAACGCAAAAGGTATATCAATCGCTAAAAAATTGTTACGCGCAATAACTCATCAATTAATTTCGAGCCATTAAGTCTATTTTATCATTCTGTGCGAAACAAGTACTCTATAATACCTCGTTTCGTCCCTGTCGGCATAAAAGTGCGACCAAAATGAAAAAAGTGTGGGGCTAAACGTATATTTAGCACCCCCCCCCCCCATATTTGCCAAGTGCAGACATGGGATCCATATTTCAAGGCTGGATACATGCAGCTTAGAAAACTCGGAAAGTGCCGTTTCCGGCCATCTGAGGGGTTTGTAAAGTCAATAAATTTTCTTTTCCGCTCCACGCAGATCGATGGTGGCGCCCCTTCTATAAACATATATTACCATTCTTATAGATTGATTTTTTTCTCATTAATTGAGAAATCGCAGACATGAGATCTTTATTTCAAGGCTGGGTCCATGAAGCTTAGAACACTCGGGGGAGCCGTTTCCGGCCATCTGAGGGGTTTGTAAAGCCAAAAATTGTCTTGTACGCTCCGCGCCAACCGATGGTGGCGCTCCGCTTA
>WURT03647265.1:0-19367 GCA_009936505.3 Holothuria glaberrima | reverse complement strand
TGGAGGAAGAGCCTTTTTGTTTTGTGGAGGTCAAAGGTCATCTGGGGTCATTAGAGGTTGAAAAGCAAAATTTCCCATTAATTCCCCAGAAAATCCCAACATTTTCTATGGCAAGGAATCACTAAGCCTTTGGGCTTTTTGGTCTTGGTATTGTAGCAGTATCAGTGTTGTAGGGGGAGGGGGGTAAGACTACTTTTCTTGATATTGTAGCAGTGTTAATGTTGTGGGGGGGGTTGGTTGTGTAATGAATATGCATCAGTTTTCTGAGATTGACACACAGAAATAATGAGAGGGAATGATCCCTCCTTGCTTTTGTGTTTATCTTCCCTCTCATTAGCTGTTGCATCTGCAGAATTAAAATCTAAATCTAAGTTACAATATCTTAAATCATTTGCAACTTGTTTTCAATATTTTAGGTTACTTTTACAAAAGTGTAGTGGCCTGGTGTTGAAATTGAAATACAGTGTTCATTTTTCTATTTTGAACATAACTAGTTAAAAAATTCCTATTGTTATAGTTTGCAAAACTTTGTTTTTCTCTGTGCCTGGAATTTTCTAGGCATAGATGTGCACACTTCCTTACTGACTGAGAAACCAGGTTATCTAGAGAGTTTCCTTGGTGTTGAAAATGTGTTTAAGCAGAAATTTTGTTACAAGAAAAATAAAGAATGGGATAATATATATACTGTAAACACTAAAGCTACAGTATACTCTAAAGTTAATTGTCAGAGAAAAACAAAGTATTTACAATAAAGTGCATAATTTTAATCCCAAGGACTTCTTTTTCAGCATAAGTGATGTCCACTTAAAAACCATGTTTATTGTTTGATAATCAGTCCTCTTATTCAGTCAAAAAAAATCCCAAGAAAAGATGCCACATTCTTAAAAACATTGAGTTTAAGTCCATGTCCATGTTACTAAAAATCAAACTGTGCCTATTATTTTGTAAAATCTTTGAGGCGATTGTTATATACCAATTTATTTTGGACCTAACTGCCAGAAATTCAATTAATTTTGTCTTGTTGGATTCACATCTTTTATTGTTATTATTTCAGGTTACGAGATGTCAATATTTGTAAGGAAATACTCCAAGTATTTGAACCAAAAAGCATATTCCTACAGGAACATGGCATTTGACTTCTGCAGAGCAAAAAGAGGGTAAGGAATGACAGTAAAAGGATAGAACATCATTTTGTTGATCATAAGAAATATGGTGTGCCATGTTGGTTTGGAGACCCCAGATATGACGGTACTTTGACTGGCTCTACTTTATTGGATTATAAAGCTTTATTGCATGCACTTACCCCTTGTGGCAGTAAATATTACAAAAGTTGCTCTAGTGGACCTAACATAGACACCATTCTCACACAATAGGGGGTCTGCCTTTAAAACTTTCTGTACATGCAACAAAACTAACTAAATCGTTGCATCTACAAAGAGTACTCAGGCTTTAGTCAGTGCTTCGTGATCTTGGCTTCATCCAGGCTTATCCATCATTTACATCAACCAATTTAAGCTGACAGACTCCAAAGGGGTGAAAACATGGGTGATCTCCTTCTTTTAACCCTAAATATTCCCTGCTTTAAATATCTGTGCAGGTTAAATTTAGTTAACATAAAGATCAATCTGTCAAACATGCACCATATGTTACGTTATTTTAGTCTCCATTGCTCTGTCTAGCATATGAATCTGTTTGCCCAATGAGCTTTGAGTATCTCATGGAAAATCTTCAATTCACCTCGCAGAAATATAATAACCCCTGATTTGCACAACTCACGCGCTGCACAGAACTCGAGTAGTTGAAAAGTGGGAGACTTGGAAGACCCAGAAAACCTCAGTGGAAGGAGAATTAGGACAAGATGGCGGCCATAGGGGGGGGGGTGGCATGGTGTCAATACTACTCTGATTTATACGCAGTGTGTGAGATTTATGCAGATTACTTGTTGTAAGAGGTAAATATAGTCCCTCATGAATACACCCACCAGGTGGGGGGGACAGTAGTAACTAAAAACTTTTACAAAATCTTTGAAAAAATATAAAAGGTTAATCTTCCTTCTACAATACTTCAACATGACCCTTAAAGCATGGTACCCATTTGAAAACTAGGAAGACTGAAAATAATTTCTAGTCAGTGAAAAATTATGCTATCCCATCAAGGTTCTAAGTACACTCACAGGAGCATGCTGATAACAAAACTGCCATATGTGTGTTTCTAGGCTACAAAACAAAAGCATAATGTATTAAGCAGTTATAAAGCTATGTAGGTCGGCGCTTAATTATGCAACCTGGAATTTTAAATCCTGGAAAAAAATGTATATTTGTTTTTAACAAGTCACACCTCCTCATGTTCAATAATTTAATAATGTTAGAAGAGTCACTTGTAAAGTATTCAACCCCTGAAAATGTGCAACAGAAGATTAAAATATTTTCTGCCATTTCATTCATTAGGGTACCCAACATCAGGAATGGAGCATTTTAATGTTAAACATGTGCAGCATGCAATATTGTACAAATACTCATACATACAATTTATGTGACACTTATTTCAGGAATTCAAGTATGTTGGGTTTTGACGTGAAGAAGATTTTCATCTTGAAAGCAAAAAGAAAAAAAGTCTTTTCAGAAAATTTCAAGAAATTTAAGGGTGAATAAAGTAAAATTCTGCACACAGTATTTTACAGCTCTAGGCTGTAGGAATATAAAACATGGATAAAAATTTCCCACTACAGCTGAATTATGGCGGCAGTTCTTAGTGTACTTAGCACTTACCGTTTTACTATGCTGTTTTTCCACAAAAATCTCGGAAAGACTTATTAATCAATGAAAGAGTGAGTTACTGCACATATTTGTGAAAAGTGTAAATAGCATTTTTGTTGATGGACTGATCATCAGAACTTTAAACTGTGCATGTAGGAAAACAATATTTGAGGGGCCAATTTTAGACTGAATTAAACCCTCTGCATGTGAAGTTCTGGCACCAACAGTTCAAGTGTACCTAAAGTCTAACATTTCAAAAATGTAAATTACAAAGCTTGAAAATGCATCCAGACGGTTTAACCACCATCTTCACATGACATTCCTGAGCTGAGATATAAAATCTAGAAGCTTATTCACTTAATTTAAAATGGTGGATTAGGCAATCATTTGTGATGTCATTCTGGTACAACTCAAAATACTGTCTTTGTGTTACTTTGTTTTCCAAAGCTACTGCACCAATTGTACCACAACAAAATTACTATGTAACCCTTACAGAGTGACTTGGCTGTCTAAGCCCTCTCCATACAACATGCTTTGCAAGGGAACAGTAAATGTTCCAAGGTCATATAAAATCTTAATTTCAAAAGGAACAAAAAGCAGGTAATGAGAGTTGCAGGACATCACAAATCATAAATATTTCAAATTAAGTGAATAAAATTCAACATTTTGTATCTCAGTAAGCTATGAAAATGGGAATGGGATTAATGAAATTCATTTTCCAACCTCCAAAGTATATATTCTTGTAATTTTAGGCTGTAGGCTCTTTTTAAGTGTGTAGTGAAAAGAACAGTCCTACTGCCTGACATGTAAATGATCTGACTGTCAAGTCAGGCAGTGTGCAGTGACCTTAGGGAATGCAGTACATTTTAGAGGCATTTTCCAGAGACAAAATTCAGTAAGTTTAAAAAATGCAGAAATTTTTCTCTTTTTAATAGGAGGTGAAAACCGCATCTCAATAGCTTGTAGCATTTGGAAGATACAAATTTTCAAAGAAATGCAATTTTTTCTCAAGATGAAGTGCATTATGGGAAATCTGTGATGTCATCGCGGCAGATTAATTTGACATAGAATTGAATTTCTTTAAGATATTTAATGCCGCTATAGGGAGTATTTAGCAACTTTGTCATGCCCTACATATGGTGTAGATTTGTGCTAAATCTACGTGGAAACATCAAACATTCCAACAGTATCAAATTTCAAGGACAAACAGGGCATTTAAAGAAAAGCAAAGGGAATCTGAGGGTGCTTTTACACTAGATCCCGATCTGATCGCCTGCACGGGGTCAGATCCACTGCTCAAGATCAAATTTGTAGTTAGTTCGTTAGATGAGGTTTAACGGCCCAGTTTCCAACCAATTCGTTCAAGTCGAGCAGGCCACGGCCTTTTTTCCAGTTGTGGCTCACTGGCTTGTTTTCCATTACTCCATTGCTTATGCGGAGCATCACGCACAACGGCAGAAGGTTCCATTTTTAAAGTCTTTGGGATGACTCGACCTGGAAATCAAACCCGGGCCTCCCGCGTGAGAGGCGGATGCTCTACCACTAGACCAAATACGCGGTTAGTGTAAATGCAGATCAGATCCAGATCTGATCGCCCTATTTTGATCCTGGTAAGAGGGGAGGATCAGACCCCGTGCAGGCAATCAAAACTTGTAGTGTAAATGCTGTAGGATCAACGGTGACCTTACATTGTAACATAAGGAGAGAGTACTTTCAGAGGTGTACATGCCACTGACTGGTCTATGCATAAGCCTACACACCTGTGCTTTCTCACTTTTTTGTTTACATTTTGATGCGCACGCGCGTGTACTTCTATTTCGTAATTCATTTGAAGGCCACTTCCGCTGAAGCACTGAGGAGGATCAGAGTACGAGACAAGTGTAAATCCACCAGGATCAAGCCATACATGTAATTCGATATACTGATAACATTGGGCGATCAGATCCGGATCTAGTGTAAAAGCACCCTGAGGCAATGTGCCCACTTTACATAACAGTCTGTGACCTTGATGAGGACTGGAGGTATTTTTTGACAAAAATAAGCACTCTTTAATATGAGATATCTCGAGTTAGGAAAAGAGTATTGCTCTGGGTTTAGATGGCACGAATTGGAAAATTTTTCTCTTTTACATGAGACCCTCGTGAAATGCCACTGGAAAATGCCTTTAAAGCATTAGCATTTTTAAGTTAGTGGATAAAATTGCAAATTGTAGTTCTAGTTTGGTATAACATGTTGTTTTAAGGAATGAAGAAAGAGATTTCAGGTACAGTATTCAACCTTGAAAGGAAAAACTTCAGTTACAGGCCAGCTTACATTAGATATACAGTAGCTACACTGCGTAAATCACAGGCAATAACTACAAACATACCAGTAAGACTGGCATCCTTTAGCCACTACACCTGTAGTAAAGACTGGCAACCCAGCTACAACTGTTGCAATAATACCGCCATATTATTACATTGACCCTCAATCATAGGCAATAACTACTACAGTACCATGGTAAGACAGGCATCCTATAGCCACTATACCTGCCAGTAAAAACTGGCAACCCAGCTACAACTGTTTCAATAATACCGCCGTATTATTACATTGAGCCTCAATCATAGGCAATAACTACTACAGTACCATGGTAAGACAGGCATCCTATAGCCACTACACCTGCCAGTAAAAACTGGCAACCCAGCTACAACTGTTTCAATAATACCGCCGTATTATTACATTGACCCTCAATCATAGGCAATGACTACTACAGTACCATGGTAAGACAGGCATCCTATAGCCACTACACCTGCCAGTAAAAACTGGCAACCCAGCTACAACTGTTGCAATAATACTGGCATATTATTACAAAATTCACCTGCAATCATAGGCAATAACTACTAACATAGTAAGACTGGCAGCCTAAAGTTATACTACTACACCTGTAATAGTGACTTCCAACCCATGTTCCATAAAGCTAAAACGGCTACAAAAATACTGGCACATTATTGCAAACTTCACCCCAGTTGCTGCAGTTATCTTAAATGTAGCAACTGCTAATATAGTTAGGCTGGCACATTATTGCAAAATTCACACTTTGAAAGTGTTAATAAAGGTACCATAAATATGATATTTGCAGAAGCCTTGCAGTATTATGGTATGGAGAATGAACACTTAAGAGATTGAGCACCCAGCCAGACATCTTCAGAGATTTGTGAAAGAATTTTGGGAAGATTTATATGTGCTGGAATTCTTGGAATGTGCAGCCATATTTTTTTCAGGGGGCTAAATTACTATAGTTATTGTAGGCTTTTGTGTTTCAGTTAGATATACCCATTGCTTCTTTAACATCTTGTATAAAGTACTCTTAGTTTTAGCAGTCAAGAAGATTTTTAGTGGATAAATGTTTCAATTCTTGTTGAAGGCATAGGAATCTATGTGTTGGTGATGTGTGTGTTTATGTATGTGTGTATGTCACACTTTGCTTGTAAACATGATATTACAAGAGTGGTAACTGTGAGGGATCTCAACCCATTATGAGTAGATGATCCCTATAACTTTTGACTTAGTTCAAAGGTCACTTGGGGTAACCAGAGGTCAATTTGTAAAAGCCATGAAAAATGCTTGTAAACACGATATCCTCAGACAGGAAAATTTCAGTGCATTCATAGTTGGCATGTGGATGGCATATATTGAATAGAGGATCCCAATTGATTTTGGTGAAGGTCATTTGGGTTCACCACAGGTCAAATAGTGAAAACATTGAAAACTGCTCATGAGCATGGTATCTCAAGGTTGGTAAGTGTAAGGTATCTCATATGTTGAATGTAGATACTCCATAGTGAGATGATGACCCCGGTTGTTTTTTGGTGTAAGTCAAAGGTCATATGAAGTCACCAGAATTTAAACTGTTAAATCCTTGAAAATAGTTTTTCAAGATGCATTAAAGGTCATGCCATGCCAAATCACCAAGGCCTAGATGTAGGTCCCCTCAGGTTTTGCTTAAACTCATCAAAATGGTCCTTTATGGTCAGAATTAACACAGAAAATTCAGCACAACAAGGCAAGTCCTTTCAAAATTACAGCCCCATGAAAAGGGTTTGGGTCCCCCTCTTTTGCTGTGAAGTGTACCTTGTATGTTATTTTGCATTATCAGAGACCCATATTTTTATATTGGGATGGGGTAGAAAAGGCAAAAATCAGTAGTCAGGGTGAAGAATCTGCAAGCAGAAGTATCTGCTTTGCCAAAAATTCCAAAATTGTAAAACTTGAAGTGGTATTGGCCCTTCCACTTAACCATGAAGCAGCTAACTCACAGTCCAAAATTTTCTCCATTGTAGCTCAGATACAAAAGGTTCTACCTTGTAAATTTCAGTACTGTGGATAATTGCTCACTTGTTAACTAACCTAAACAGGTATCCCTTAATTGTACCTTTTTATGTGGAGCCCACTTTGGACCCCAGCCATATTTTTAATATTAGGTTCCTTACGCTATGCTTGATTTTTGATATATACCCAAATATCACATGCTTGCAATTTGAATATCCTCTGACCTATGCTATGGGTACTAGGCCTCCTAAAATATTTAAAAAAAGTCATGCCTGCCTTAACAAAGGAGTGATTTCAGGGACCTTTTACTTCAAATAAAAGAAGATACACTATTTCTGCATGCAGATTTTAAAACTTTGGGTAAAAATTACCCTGAGTACCAATTTTCAGCTTTCTACTCAATCCCAATATAAATATATGGGTCTCTGAAAATGCAAAATATCAGATGACCCACACTCCACAGCACACTGAGGAGGACCCAAGCCATAATTTCAAGACAACTTGGCATGTTGGGCTAAAATTTTTGTTGTGTTTATTTTGACCATTAAAAGCTTGTGCATTTTGCGCATGGTCAGTAGAGCCAGTAGGCAGTACATACTGTAGTTGATACCAAGTTTGGGCACTGTTTAAATGGTTAACAAACATTTATTCCAAACTTTAAAACATTTGGAAGATTAAACAGAAACTGAAGGCCTTAAGTTCCCCCTTGACCTAACCTTTTTTGGGAGATGGGGGGGGGAGGAGATTAAGAATGGTGGGGGTAGGATGATTCCAGTAAAGGCTGTGACGGTTAGTCTAAAACCAGAAACTGGTTTCCGCAGCTGCTAAAATCGGTTTTTAAATCAAAACCAGTTTGCTAGTAAAGTACATTGACCTTGCATTTCCATACATTTATTTTAAAAGGGTAGCCACTTTGTGGCAAAAAAAGTGTGAAATGCGTGGCAAAATAAAATTTTGAAATGGAAATCAAACCACGATCGATTATGGACATGCTGTTTTTTTCAACAACTGGTTTTTGGTTGTGCGAAAATTTTGGAACCGAATCAAACCAAAAGTGGTTCTAACCATCTTTCAAATCAAAGCTGGTTTTGTGAACACCCTTCATTCCAACCACGTGGGATATTTTAACAGTAGGTACAGTACATTATATGGTATCTGCATAAAGTACAAACTTCCAAAGTGTTTTATATGCAACTCACCCCCTGAACTCACCCTGCCCCTTTTTGTTGTCCTAATTGTGGCATATTGATCCGTAGCTTTGAGTTATAAACCTCACTATATTATGACATGTTGCAATTTCTTATTCTAAATAAATTCCCTTCTACTATAGCTGCAATTGTTGCAGATCTGGGGAAAGAAAGAATTAAGTGCTTGGTTCAATTTCAAATACTGTGGGACTACAGTATTGTGTATGAGTTTCCATGCACAAAGTGTGTGTAAACATTCCTAAACTTGATGCATCCAACAAAATTAATTAGTTCAGCACCTTTTGTCATTTAGCCAAATATTTTTGATGATCAATTGAGGTAAGCCTTTTTAATGCTTCTAAAATCTCAAAAGTTTCAAAAGTGGGGCCTGTAATCACATGATATTAAAGTCCCTTCAAATTTCAAGGTTCAAATCTCTGCACATGGGACACTACAAAAATTTTGCCAATAGGTGCATCCCAAAATGCCTGTGGGAATTCCCCTTCTCAGGACACTGTTCTGTGAATGAGGTGGGAGATATTACTTTACTTTTTTGAAGTATATTCAGCAAATACGTTTTTTTTTTTTGGCTTTCTTCACTGTGATTCCTTTGTAATTTGGTCTTCTGTTTTATCATCCTGTTTGCATTTACTGTGGAAAGCAACACGTAAGTTCATCATCCAGTAGATTTAGAAGAAGTCTGAATATTATGTTTTGTTTGGAGTTAGAAATGTTAAATGGATGTGCAGGCTAAAATTAATGTTAAGCTTCAATTTCTTATCAGCAGTCGCTGTGGGGAAGGGATCAGACTTTGTACAGAAGTATTTGTCAATAACAAGTTATACCGATTAAAGTGATCATTTGAGAATTGCTGACAGTACTGAAATGTCTGTGTTATTGTTAAAGTGCCAAGAATGTTTCAGGTTGTGTGTCTTCTTTTATATAAATTCACTTTAGCTAGAGGAGAAGAGAATGGCAAGAAGTAAGAAAGGAATGTTGGTATAGTTGTTAAAGAATGGCATTCAGTTAGAATCTTCCTTCAAACTCAGTTATTTTAATTGGAAACATTAAAACATCCCAGATTTTCTTCTGCACATTGCATACTGTAGGCACTAGTCCCAATTAGACTGTTTAGACTGGTTGCAAAAGCAAAGCTGGCTAGTTGCTCATCTACCCAAAAGCACTTTGCATTTGAAAGCACTAATTTAATGAAAGACATTGATGTGGTACAAATCATGCTGCCATGTAAGAATCTGTATATACAGAATCTTCAGTGGGGGTAGTTCTGAACCCGATAGATAACATGCCACTTGAGTTACAGTAACTACTAAAATGTAAACAGTAATAACTTTGCAATGAAACTGCCACTTTGAAACCACAATACTAACATAATATCCCTGTGGTAAGGAATTGCTCAGTCTGTGACTTTCTGGTTTTGGACTCTGAGTGCAGAATTTCTGATATTTTATAAAAAGCTGATGATGGATGCCATGAGTTTAATTCTATCTAGTTGAGAGGTGACTGGTGTGTGGTAGGAAGGAGAGGGGGTAGATTGCTTTAATTTGGCCTATTGAGTTAGGGATGGATTCCAGTCCATCAAGGCTTTTTGTGGCCCCCTGGCTTAAAAGGTATTCCAGCCTATCTCTGTGTATTGTGTCAAAAAGGTTGTAGTTAAATTCTTCTTTTGAATTTGTTGAAAGATTCATCTATTGTGAGTTGTTAGTATTCTTCAATAGACCTTGTTTTCCTTTGTTAAGGTTAAACCACTTACTGTGCTTTGTGGTGTTCTCTCTTTACCCCTCTCCTTCCTCAACCCCAACTTAATCTGTTGCATTGTACTTCACATGATATCCTTGTAATACCATTGACGCATTATATTTCATATAACCACACTTACTGTATCTACATTGAATTGCCTGCTAGTAGGATAGGGACACGTTATTAGTGTTGAGCCGATAACAGTGATATCGGAACTTGCCGATAACCGATAAGTCAAACTTAATATCGGCCCGATACCGATAACGATAACAAAGTAAAACATTACATGAAAGTCAAGCTACGTTTGCTACGGTAGGCTTGTGAGGCCACGTGTGTTTACATTGCCAAAGGAATGTACTAAAAAGTCAACGTCAAGTGTTAGGCGGTATGAAGCCGCCATTCTCTCTACCAGTACCTGCTGAGTTTTTTCTTCACATTTGTTAAAAAAAAATGCCGCCAAAAATCACCATTGCAACTCACAAATCCCTGAATAAAGCTTGCAAAGGCCGTTCCATCATTGCTTATAATTCTGTAACTCCCGGTGCAGTGCGAAATAGACATAACACCGTACTGTAAATCTAGCCATACTGGATATGCTTACGTACGTGATTCTTATCGTAAAATACGAAGTATGTTATATGTATACAGTACATACAAAATGACATTGGCCTTGTGCATGCTGTGTATGTTACGTGCGCTGGCCCTTTTCAATGTAAAAGTATGTTGTATGTACTACGTAGTTCAAGTCTTGGCATGTCTTTGCAGTAAATTCTTGCATAGATAATTACCACAAGGATCGCACACAGGCTGATCGCACATTGTCCTTCACTCAGAAACTGTGGCGAAGTTGCTCACGAAGCCACCACGATGTTTGCACATGTATTGCACAGTACGTAGAACGTGTGTACTCAGAGCCCACACTGCTAGCACTGTAGTTATAGTACAGGCATGTTTATTTTGCACAAGGCACATGAGCAACATACCGAACGTCCAAGCTGACCACGGAAAAAGTTTCAATGCACGTCGAAAGATTTAGTTATTTGGAGCAAAAGTAATTATGATTTCTTCAGGGAATCTTTCAAAATTAAACTTCAGTTTTTGGTGGGAGATTTTGGAAATATTCTGCAGGCTTTCAAAGGAACTGTGTGAAGTGCGCAAACAACAAATGGGCGGGAACCCTACACTGCATGGTTGGCCTGACGTTGGAAATGATATATGTATGATGAAAAGTATAGACCACGCAAGTTCCAGAAATGACTTGCAACTGTAAAAGATCATGCGATGCCTGCTTTCGAAAACAGTAGTGATCATGTCTTCTGTTCTGGCATCGTTTGCTAATGTTTAGGCTAAGGCCTAATGGGGGAATGGATCGTTGCAGATCACAGTTTTGTACGTACCCAGACTTCCTTAAAAATTGGCAGTAATAGAGGGGAGTTTAGAATATCGGTTGCCGTTATCGGCGGCAACTGCTGATTTAGCCGATACCGATATCCAACCGATAACGCCATTATCGGCCGATACCGATGACACCAACCGATAATCGGCTCAACACTACACGTTATCAGATTTGTTTTGGATTTAATCATATTTTTAATTTTCTGTATCGTCTGTCTTTTAGTGAAGATCTGTTTCCTTTCCTCTATAGTCACATTTGTCATGCCTGGTTTGAAATTCATACCCCCCATACTGCCAGATGAGACTGTGTACAGATTGGTTCTTTGTGTCTTTGCATTCTGAAATACACTGCACCTTTGTTGAATAGTGTTAGATTGCATACTACAGACATTATGAGTGCATTAGATCAGAGTTTGGAGAAGCATTTTAGGTGGTGCCCCCACTCCAGGCATCATATTTTCCGAACTGCACGTCCCTCACTCCACAGCTCCCTTTTGCATTTTCAATTGTGCCTACATCCTTAAATGGCCACCAAGAATTGTCGTAGCCTGATCTGCAATAGATGAGGCACAACTGTAGGTTTGTTTAACCTTGTGGTATAGCTCTATCCTTACAAAGTGCAGGTGAAGTGTACACACAAGATACTCATAGCCAAACTGTTTTTATAGCTGCTGTATGTTGCTATTACAGCCTCCTGGTAGTAAAATATAGGGGAAAATGCATTAGCAATGACTTTCTGAGAAAATTCATGATGGACAGTCTTGAAAAAAAGTGAGGCTTTAGCTTGGTGACATCTCTCAATCAGGTCAACAGTCCTTCAACCGTTCCCTCAGTCTTCTCCCTCCCCTCTCCCTTCATCTTGCACAAAGTCTGGCAATGCTGTTGTTCCTTAATTCCTATCTTTTACCTTCTTGTTTTTATTTGCTATTGGTCTCTTTGCCTCTTTTTTCTCATCTTTCCTGAGAACTAATTTTACATTTTGTTGCCCAGATTTTGTAAAGAAAATATTCAAGACTAGCAGTAGACATGTCAAGTATGTTAGAATAAGCTATGTGCTCTTCATTGTTGTTAATATTCCAGAAACAATACGTCTATTAACGTTGCACACTGCACATTTGCCATCATGTAGAAAGGATGCTACAGTAGTTCAGATATGCTTAATAGGTAGAAGGAAGTATTTTCTAACATCTACTTCTTTCGGTTCAAATTATAAAGGAACACTATACTCAGTTGTTGCTGCTGGTATTTTGATCATACATACCATGTGAACAAAAAATGTGAGGCCTTCATATTGTTGTTTAAATGAGTTGTGTGTAGAAGAGATAAGGTGATGAACAAGTATCTGTGTAGTATTAGATGTCAGTTATGTATCTTACTGAGACAGCTGTTATTAATGTCAGCATTCCCTTTTGTAAACACACATACATGTGCATGTACAGACTCTACTTATGGCTGGTTGTGGTAGTCCTTCAACTTCCTTGCAAAGACAAAATAAATGTATGCAGTCATGGTGGCCATGTGTGGGTGATCATTTGTTTTTGTGTGTGTGATTCTGACTCTTAAGCTTGTAAACAGGATATCTAAAGCTAAGAATGATGGATACCTTTGATACTTAAGGTATTAATATGTCATTTTGGAAGAAACAACCTCACTGTTTTTGTTTTAAATCAAGGTCATCTGAGGTTGTCAGGAGTCAAAAACTAAAGGCCTTGTCAACATGAAACCTCAAGGGAGAAGAATGGATACTTTTATTTTTGGCATGTGCAGTTCACTAGTGGTCAAACTGGGAACGCTTGAAACACAATATTTTAAAGAGGGCATCTTAAAGGATTTTATGCTTCGCATGTGAATTTCCCATACGAAGACTATTGTTTTGTTAATGAGGTCATTTCAGTTCGTCAGCTGTCAAGCTGAAACCCTGATATCTTAAGACAGAGCTACTACTTACAATGTGGATGCCTTATGTTGCATTCCAGAACCTAACTACTGTATATACTGTTTATGGTGGCAAAAGCTCATATGAGGTCATCAGAGGTTAAACTGTAAAACCTGCAAACTTAATTTATCTCAAAAGCATAACCTTCTGGTATCTCATTGTTACCATGCAGATGCTCCATATTAAGTTGAAGGGAAAAAGGGAGGGGCCGTGGGGTCTGGTCATCCTGTTAAGTCTCAGTCTAAATCACAGACATTCAGATATTACTGCAGTTTACCAAGGTTCACATACGAAAGTGAAGCCTCTGGATACCATCATGGTTTTATTATAGCATGCATACTTGCATGCTTGGTCCATGGTACATCCAACTGGTACTGAAGTCCTGTTAGGCTAAACCTTACCTAGCAGGGACTGCATATGAGCCAGCCATATGAAGGAGCTGCAATACATGCTGTATGGGTTTACCATGGTACTGTAGCATACCACCAGTGTATTACTCAGACATCTGTGGTGTGATGTGGTTCAGGTGAGAAGATGTGTCTGTGATTAGTCATTTTAATAGCAAGGATGTAACTGCAAAAGTTTGATCACATTGCATATTTTTAACAGCCATGTTAAATGTAAACCTTGTCTGGCCTTGTTCCTGTCTAGATCTCCAGTCTGTCTGAAAACTTCTAAAATTAAAATATTTGGATTGTTCTACCTATTGGCCTGTAACAAGCTGCTCCAATTAGAACATTTCTGGGATTATAGTAATGCTATCATTAAGCTGCTCCAGTCTGTTCATTTGGGGGAATTGAATTATGGTGATCATCTGGCTGGGTGTTCACAGCCATCTGCTCCAATCTGAACATTTCTGGGATAAAAGTATGGCTACTGTAGCATTTACCCTCTGGTTCATAGCTATCTGCTCCAATCTGAATATTTGTGGAATCAAATTATTATGATCATCTGGTGAGGTGCTCATAACCAGCCCCTCTGATATGAATGTTTGTGGGATCAAATGATGGTGATCTTCTGATTGGTTGCTCATAGCCAGCAGCACATCTGAACATTTGTGGGATCAAATTTTGGTGGTCTTCTGACTGGTTGCTCATAGCCAGCTGCACATCTGAACATTTGTGGGATCAAATTATGGTGATCTTCTGACTGGTTGCTCATGGCCAGCTGCACATCTGAACATTTGTGGGATCAAATTATGGTGATTATGCCCATAGCCAGCTAGATGCTCCAATCTGAATATGGTGATCATCATCCACTCACTGGCTTGTAGTGAGGAACACCATTATGGAGAGAAAACTTTAATTTTTGGAGTGGCACTTTGCCTTTGTCATTTCGTATCTGTAACTGAAAGAATAGCTGAGAAAAATCAAATGGGAAGGAATGCATTGTCCCAGGTCTGAACATAGTCTTCATAATGTTAGTAAAAGATGCCAGCAAGGTAAAATTTGATTTTATTTGAATTAAAGACAATGTTTACAGACACACCTTTGATCAGAGCAGTATATCTATTTTGAGTTAAAAATTGTATTTTATCTAAAATGTGATCCTGAGCTCTGGATCTGATCCATCTTGTGGGTAAGCATTTTTCTCACATTTATGTACATTGGTCTGCATTATCATCTTTTAAGGAGCTTTCCCTCTTGTTTACTCCTGTAGGAAGGAAGATGGTGTTTTGAGAACAATGACTACAGACAAGGTAAATGTATTGTTTCTTACAAACAGTGGAGTTTTGTGTCAATAATGAAACTATGGCAGTACTACTATGATGAAAGATAGTGTTACTGTCAGAGTCTGTGAATATTAATGCACTAACTTTTGGGTCTGGTAGTCAGAGCATCCGCCTTTCAGCTGGTTGACCCAGGTTAAAATCCCAGTCAAGTCATACCAAAGACTTTAATAGAAATGAAAGCTGTTGCCTTCTTGCATGGTGCTCAACCTAAGAGATTGGCAAAGGGTAATGATACATAGTGAGCGTTTAACAGTGAGCATCGAAATGACAGCCTAGTTACATGGTCTCCAGGTGCTTGAGGTGGATTTTGGAACAGATTGGAAACAGTTTATGTATACCTGTAGTGCCTTGAGCATTCTGCAGAATGGATACCTCTGTAAAAACCCAAGGATTGTTATAATAATTTTTATTAAGTACTTATCCATTCTCATGCTTTTGAGTACTGGTAAATCTGCCAAAGTACATGCTACATGTCTTCTTGACATTTCATGATATAAATTTCCTGTTTAGTCTGTTTTTCACTCCCATTTAACCATTGCAGTATGTAGTACTGTAGCAGAAAGTGGAAAACTAGAAAGTACCATCAAAGTACTTTATATACACACTGTACATACTACAATGTTTCTTGTAGAAATATTTTGAGTGCCAAATTACTCTGGCTTATAAATGACAGGATGCCATGCAGGGATTCCAGATAGCTTAGAGTGATGATGAGTGAGATTTAAGTCTATGTTTCAACTTTCACATTGATCCAGTCAGACATGGTTGCAGTTACATACCCCTTTACGATTGGTGTCTCTATTTGAGGTCATTTAGACCATATGTCTGGATATAACTAGGTACTATTAATCTAAAATTTACTTTGACAGTTTACAAAGTGAAAATTTTGATGTAAAAAGAGCATTTGTATTGTTTTTCTTTCAGCTTCTTAAAGCATTACCACACTTACAGAATCATCTGGATGCCCTGCTTGATTTTGAAGTAAGAATATAGTGAATAATTTGTTTATGTTCCAGTCAGTTCTCTGAATGATGCAATAATATGAAAACAGTTTTGGTACTAAATATATTCAAACATGCAGAATATATCCTTTGTAATCCATTAATATGCAATGGTTATGTTCTGAAATACCATTTAAGGTTTATGTAAGGAAAATAGGAGATGTGTAAAATTTTAACTGATGTTTCAGAGGTTTGGGCTCATTTCCTTTTAATGACCAATTTTCCTGTTTCAGGCAGGATAAATTTATACCTAGTCTCTCCTCCATAAAAACCTGTCCATGGCACCTCTCAGACAAAGTCCTATAGTATAACAGTCCAAGTCTATGTTCTGCTGAGGGGCACTTCTGTGTTTGAACTTGTACTAGATCACCTGTAGGCTGGCTGTTGTCTAAGGTAGGCTACACTTCACTAATGTGCACAAGTTACTGTGTAAACCAATCTGTGTAGCTTGCATTTCAAGACATAGTTCAGGGCTCAAGTTTACTGGTTATCAGATCATTTGTGATGACAAAAATTTGCAAAGGACAACCAAAAGTCAGCTGCCATATTGTGTACCCATATATGTGTTTAGCTGCACACCCATAAATGAAGTATACATATGAGAACTTATTTAGGACTACAGCTTCTCCATATTTATTGAAGTTTGACCATACCTATTTACAAAGTGAACTGTTCGTCGGACTTCACGACTGGGGCTAGTTGGATCACCCCTCAGAATATCGATAAAACTGTTAATTGTATTAATGTTTTATTTATCTTTGAGCATTTGACAAGAAAAGGTGCCATACTGCCAATAAATAACCCCATTTTTGATTCCTTGCCAAAGGCTGAAGGAATCTATGTGATGGTGATGTCATGTGTGTGTGTGTATGGACCCAACATTTCATACAAGGTGAGGACATTTTCCGTTCAAGATGAGGTCCTCAGGGGTCTGAACAATAGATTTCACATGTCCTCAGGTGTGTGAACAATAGACAGTCTATTGTTGAGGTTAGGGTTAAGGAAGCAAACACAAAGGAAAGCACAATGAGGTCCTCTGCTTGATAGGAAAAAAAACCTGTGTGCGTGTGTGTGACGGCTTTGCTTGTAAACACGTTATCTCAAGCAGGGTAATACTGAGGGATCTCATACTTGGCATGTGGATTGCCCATATTGAGTAGATAATCCCTGTTGTTTTGGTGGAGGTCAAAGGTCATTTGGGGTCACCAGAGGTTAAACGGTTAAAACCTTGTAAACTATGTATCTCAAGAAGGGTAAGTGTGAGGTGATCTCATACTTAACATGTAGATTGCCCGTATTGAGTAGATGATCCCTATTGTTTTTGGTGGAGGTCAAAGGTCATTTGGGGTCACCAGACGTCCAACGGTCAAAACCTTGTGAACACTATATCGCAAGAAGGATAACTGTGAGGGTTTTCATACTTAGTATGTGGCTTTCCCATATTGTGTTGATGATTCCTATCATTTTTGCTGGAGGTCAAAGGTCATTTGGGGTCACCAAACCTTGTATCCATGGTATTTTAAGGAGGATAACTGTGAGGGTTCTAATACTTGGCCTGTGTATTGTTCATATTTAGCATGTACATGGCCATATAGGTTAGGTGAACCTTATTGTTTCAAGTGCAGCAGAGAGTTCATTTTGGGTCACATGATATCGCAAGTACAGTAGGAATATAATTGTGAGGGATCTCTTGCTTGTCATGTGGGTGATTCATGTTTCTCACAATATATCATATGGCAAGGAATCTCTAAGCCTTTTGGCTTTCTGCTTAATTCTTTTCTAAAGGAAACTACAATCATTTTGAAAGATGTCTTATGGCTTTACTAACCATACTGTTAGATGGGGCTTTAAAGGCTTCAGCTACCCAGATGCAACCGTTCCTGCATGATTAATGGCAGGCTTCTAGGAAATCAAAACCTAATTTATTCATTGCAAATAATTTTATGCTAAGGTTTAATGGAGTCTGCCATCCATTACTGCAAAAGCTATCTAGAGAATGTACTTCCCAATTTGAATTTTTGAATTTCCGAAAATTTGGGGCATGTTGCCAGCCAGTCCAGTCTGTTTAGATCAGCTACAAAGCAAGGAATGTTTCTTCATGTCTGAGTAGCTTGTAATGGTATTACTACATGCTGCTGGGACAGATCATTTCTGTGATGTTGAGATGCTTACAGAAATATGCTAAACACAAATGTGGTAGGCACTAACTACTTTTACTTTTATGGATGTAAAATACAGAATGGTGGCAGTCTCTGGAATAAAGTAACAGGGGAAACCTTCAATAGATGCTCTCTAAGATAAGGAGGCCTGTAACATATAATACGTGTGATGGCTGTGGATACTGGTAATTCAAACTGTACATTGCTTGGGCTTAAACTGCAAGGACGCACTTTCAACACCATTATGAAGTTTTAAGGTGATAAATCAAAATGCTCTGGGTCTAGTTCTGTATCGATTTATTATTTGCACAATACGGTATAACCAGTCAATACTATTGCTTCTTACACTCAAATAATTTGCCTACGCGTAAGCAGATTTAGACAGATCACAATTGTGTGTCTGCTCTCAGAATTCGCATTCAACAATGCACACCTAATCCTTAAGCAGCATGCAAGTAGAAACTGACGACTCCAGCGGATGCAATTCTTTGTTTTCGGCATCCAGACCCAAGGAACTGCGAGCAGACAAATAAGAGAATTTCGATAATGCACCTTAGTACTTTGCTTTGAGTAGAATGTTTTTACTGTTTCTAGTGTTAGAAGGTGCATTGACTGTGGAATGTTTAAGAGGCTTCTAAGGCTTAGTTATTCTGTGAGCCTGGCTACAACTGACATGAAATTTAGATACCTGTAATTGTTTCTGCTAGTGAACGTTACACGGTTAATTCAGTAATGGTATTATTGTATTTGTATGAAGTGCTAGTAGGAATTGATTTGGACTGTGTAAAAGGGAAGTGATGTAGTGAACCAAATTGAACTTTTTTTAAAATCATACTACCTGTCTCTTGATTCTTTGCCATAGGCAGAGAAGTCTTTGGATGGTGAATGTCCAAAGTGTGTGTGTGGGTTTGTGTGTGAATGTTTTGTGTACATGTGTATGTATGTATACGTAATACTTTTTGCCGAAAAGTGATATCTCAAACTGTATTTAAGTGATCTCATACTTGGCAAATGGTTACCCCTTACTGAAAAGAAAACATCTTTTATTGATTCCTTGCCGAAGGCAGGCAAGGAATCTATGCGATGGTGATGTTGTGTGTGTGTGTGTATGTGCGTATGTGATGCCTGCTTGTAA
>WURT03647254.1:0-19368 GCA_009936505.3 Holothuria glaberrima | reverse complement strand
TATATATCATACAGAACAGAAGGGCTGGAAAAATTTTAACTTCCTGCCAAGGAAGTCAAATTTCCCACAATTTTTAAGTGTTTCCACACTTCACAATAAAAGCCAAATTTCTCTCCTAACTGCTAACATTTCCAGTTAGCAAGCTCCAAACATGAATATTTCATGGTTTGCTTCCCAGATGGCAAGCAAATTGCTTTTTGTTGGAAGAAAAGCAGACTGCACATGATAAAGGAAGATCAACACAACATGTGTGCGATGTTCATTTCACTTTTGACGATGTGCTACATTCTACATACACAACAGTCTAACGAGGACTGGAGAACACTTTTACAGAATGAAACTGTGCCAGGGAAGTGCCACAAGATGGCAACTCCTTGGTTGTACTTTACAATTTATCAGTGGCAATGCCCTGCACAGTTTACCTGTGAAAAAATTATTTTCTCTGCTCAGGGTACACATCATACTGCATCAAGGAAGTGCCCATATAACAAAGTTGAAAACCCCAGCCTTAAGGTCACACAAACTGCAGAACTGAACACAGACAGTTGGCAAAGGAGTCCAAATTTTAAAGTGGGGGGGGGGGGAAATGTCAAAAAATCTGGCAACACTATAGAATTTCAAGCTATACTGTGAATGCTAAGCTACGGTGTTAACTTAAACAATTGTTGGTCTTATTCATGACTTTATACTGGCCACAACTTTCTGCTTAGCACAGATTTTGCATAAATTTACACTGTACCCTTGCATGTTGCTTGAAGGAATATTCGCATCTCCCCCCAAAAGAAAAGAAGTGATAAAGCATGCTAAGGCTAAAATGTGAGATAAACACAGGGGGCATAAAGTTGAGATGCTCCATTCAGAAAAATTTCTTGAGGCAAAGTTTGGCAATTGAAGAAGAATTTGGCATCTTCACCATGAGTACTGTATGTACTGTACAATGCTATTGCAGCCCCAACTGTAGAAGAAACATTACTGTACAGAAGGGTTGTTAGATTTTCTGTGAGGCAACCAGCCAAATTTGGCACTCAATATGGTCAAAACTGCCAAATATGTCAATTTGTCAGCAATTACACTTTAGCCACAACTGGAAAAAAGGCCGTAGCCGGCTCGACTTGAACCAATTGGTTGGAAACTGGGCCGTTAAACCTCATCTAACTAACTAACTACACTTTAATTTGCTCAAAATGCAAATACTGTAAACCTGCTTTTTATGAGTTTCATGCTTTTAGTGAAATTAAAGTCCAGAATGCATTTTTCCAGTGTTTCCTGGGAAAAATCTACACTTTTAAGGAAACTTGACAGTCAAATAAAAAAAAAAATGCCAAGATAATGTCAAAATGCAGTATGGCATCAGTTTTAAAATGTTTCATGCCACCATCTTCTCAAAATTGCCAAAAGCTGTATTTTTGCTATTTGAAATGCCAACATGGCAACCAGGGTTGTAGAGCTACAGTTCACAAATGCTAGAGGTGGGATCCATCAAGTGAAGAGTCCAACAAGAGGCTGCCTGGAGAAACTTGTAATTGTCGAAAACAACACCAAATCCTCACATTTTGTTTTGTAATGTGTCACATTCTCGTCTTGAGATATATGCATATCATGCATGATATCATGTCACAAGGTTAGGGTAGGCCACAAAATTCATTTTCCTAGTCCAAGGCCAAACATGGCCTTCGTAACCAACAATTTTTAGTTCAATCGTAGGCCAAAACTCTCTCATCCAAGACCAAACAGCAATACACCTGAAATAAGAATATTGAGCCAAGACGCAGTTCGCTACGACATACAATTGCATAGACAACGCAACTTAGTGCACTTATAATACAGATCCAATGCAGACAGGCCTAAGCATGAGCCTAACAATAGCACAGTACAATTAAAAGTTGTTCTACCATATAGCACACCGACGTACGTACGAAAGAACGAATGTACGTAAATTCAAGTAGCGCAAGTATGGCAGAAAACTGCGGCGAGATGTATCAGTAGATATCATTTGTTTGCGAATCTGCTTTGATGGTGAGCTTTCCAAGCAGTGATTATCACTAATTATCTGCGTAGCCAAACACAGTATTTGCCATTAGACCAACTCTCTGGTTAGACTGTGAAGGTTGTTTGTGCAACAAAGCCTAATTGAGCGAAAAAATATGCAAGCCAGATATGGCAGCAGCAGATTTGTAGACACGTATAAATAGCAGAAATAGTCTGTACAAAGGGGATGTAACAGTTGGTTCGTATAGCGTGCGAATCGAATATCAACAGAACGATTTTGAAAGTGAAAAAATATTGGTTCCCGTATGTTGCATCATGAATGCTTGTGTAAAATGAATGATGAAGGAAGTGAGCTGGTATTTAGTAGAATATTGAGTGTCTTAAGTAATACATTGCCAACCAAAAGTGGCCTCTTTGATAAGTTTAAGGAAAACTGCTGTTGGAGGGCCAAAAAAAAATTTTATGGCGGCCATGACCGCGATGACCGGGTTAGGGAGAAGGCATGAAATAAGGTTCTGGGGTTAGAAATCTCTTGACTTCATATCATGCATGATATCATGTGTGGATTGGATGAAAAGAGTGACCAGTGTACAGTACATTCTTGATTTATTGGCCACTTATTTGGGTACTGTACCATATCAAAAAAACTAGAAAAATATCACAAAATGTTGCTTTTTCTTTCAACTTCCTCCAAAACCAGTTGAAACCATCATGTCTACTACAGTTGGAAGTGAAGTTAGTACTGGTCATAGCCAGGCTTGGTGACCATTAGTCCTGAGCCCTAAAAATCATTCCCAGGTAGCATTGCCCAAAGCTGCCCACAGTACATACTGTAGTTACAGTACTACCCTGATGGTGACCTTGCACTGGTGTTTACAAAGTACAGGTTTATGCTGGAGGGCTGGCTCACTCAGCCAATTAGATTAACTTTGATTTCTTTGCCCATGAAAAGTCAGTTGAGAATTCAAACCCACGAATACTCATGAATTGACTTTACTGTGTAAATGTAATAGACTGTAATCAATTACGATTACTGAGTATGATATAATAATCATAATCAGGAATCGAAATTGATTACAATCTATTACATTTTTTGAAGTCATCTTAATGGATTACTTTTGTGGAAGCTGCAAAGTTATCCTACTGTAATGGTAATCTATTTCAATGGCAATGTAATTGTAATCGTGGTTTAATTTATGATTAGACTGAAGTTAAATTTATAAAAGAAGTGCAAAAGAAGTAGAAGTGTTACAAAATTTTTCAGTGCTTATTACTTCTGTTGGAGTGACTATATAGTTAAGTTTCCTGCTTTCTTGGATGCTCCAGCCTAACTGAGTGAGAAGTACAGGGTGTTTTTATTTTATCATTGTCTCGAGGTATACTTACAGATATGCAAAAGAAAATGTTATCACAATTGCCATCATCATTACATTGCAATGTACAGTAATTGTAATCATAATTGTTCATTTTTAGCTGTAATAGTAAAATCTGAAGAAATCGTAATCTTAATCGATTACATTCGGATGTAATTGCCTTACATTCGGATGCAATTGCCCAAGCCTGATTGTGACTGGCTGGGGATAGAAGCCCCAAAGTCCTGGTTGTAAAGCTTCAAATGCCACAGCCTTTATCCAATGCATCTTCTCTTTGCTTTTACATAGCAGCACTGATGGCCATAGTATAAATTTAATGCCTTTTAAGAGCACCAAAGCTCACTACCATTCTGATATCATGTATCTACTAACAGTTAAAACCTTTTTCAAACATACCTCATGCCTGGTGTCAATGACTCGGATACCTTCTCGTTCTGCTGCTACATTGATGGGTGATATATGACCTCCGCAGAGGGTAAATAAAAACTTAACACCATGTGACTTCAGAACCTCAACAACAACATCCCCTCCATTACGCTTGGAAGTTTTGTCGGGCTGAAAACCAAAAAAAGAAAACGTTTTATATTTCAGACCGGTTAATTAATGCCTGGACAATAGCCTACTGTATCATTAAAATTGGCCTTTTGACAATCATTTCACAATTTAGCAACCACAAGTATCGAAGTCTCAGAGAATAGACTTACAAAATGAGAAAAGTTTTATGCTACTGTGCAGTATATGGCATCCAAAGTCCACCCAAATGCTTACAGGACCCTTCTGTAATACATGTATACATACCAGCATGGGTGGCGATTTGTTTTCAATATTGGGGACCATGATCCCATTTCCAAATAATTTACTGTGTGAAAAATCAAAGTCAATGGGCAATTTCTCAAGTATTGGGGGGGGGGCACATGTCCCCCTGTCCACCCTGAGATCGCTGCCCATGCATACTGTAACTGATTTACCGGAATCAGACCTTTTATTGATTTAAAACTCCTGAGACTCAGAGCCAAACAATGCTAAAGGGGCTATAGGATCACCACAAACATATTTAGGAATATTATCTGAATGTTTCTTAGAGGGGAAATTGTCTCATCTCAGATATTTCCAATTCTCCCAAATAAGTTAGTTCAAGCCCCGCCTATAACTACCCTGACTAAAAATCATACTTGGGGTGATGCAAATCCCTCCTTTAACACAATTTTGCTGACTACTACTGTACACTTTGATTGCAATTTACTCAAACAGTACCTTCATTTTAGTTGGTCAATGATGACTTCTGCAGTCCCTTTTGTTCTCAATTAAGCTTATGTACAGTGTTGTGTTGATATGGCCTTTGGCAATTTAAACTCAGTGCAGGCTACCCTAGCTTTGACAGGTCAATGCACTGGACAGGCGTTTCTTTTTTGAATTGGAGAAGGGGCTAAGTAAACCAAGTAGGGGGGATTTTTACTTTTACTGACTGGAAATGTGAGATTTGTCGTGAGATTTGTTGCCGTTTAAGGTCCAGGTGAAATACTCAATTTTCCATCCCTGCAATTTCTTTGGCTTGCTTCAAATCCACACAAAATTTTAACTGTAACAAGGCATTCAACTTGCAAAAAGAGGAAACTTCCTGACAAACCTACAACTTGTACAAATCTGGCCTATCAGTACTGTCTGCTCTGGACAATCGCAGGGACTGTGTAACGTTTATACCGTTAAGCGAATTCTTGCTACTGTGCCCATTGTGTTTCACAAGTCCTTGGGTTTGAATGCCACTCATGTAAACGTGGGTTTTTTCCATGTGATGTGCTCCGCAGGTACTCCACCTTTCCTCTGGCTTCTGCATTTAGCTTGAAATCAAAATCTGTTGCCCAGCAAACCCCCCCCCCCCTTGGCAGAACAATTAACTGGTCCACTGCTTTGTTACAGCTTGACTATTAAGCAACCACCAGTGGCAAAACAGGTACAATATCTACATCTAAGAATATTTTTTTCCACCTTGATATTCTTCTAAAACATAAAGCATATACTGTAGTAGCACAAAAAATTCTGCAATGTATCTACAGTATCTTCTGTGACTTTGTATTCTCCTCAATAATCCACACTATTTGAACCATCATTTCTCCCTTTCCTACACAGGCTACAGGCTTATTTAGTGAGATGAAAAGTATGCAGTCTATGCAGTGGGTAAATGTTTAAACATCATGAAGAAAGCATTCAAATGCTTTTGCATACTGTAGCTTTAAAAGCTTAGCAATAAAGAAAAAAAAAACAGTAGCAGGAACATGATACTGTATTGTTGGTATCCCATGTTTAAAATTTAAAATATAGCTAGGCCTAGGCACAGTCTATGCCAGTTGGAAAATACAGAATAACAAAGTATGTCAGGGGTAGAGTTACAGTATTGAAACAGTGATAGAGACTTGCTCTAGCATTGTGTAACCAGCTCACACAATTTTTGTAAAAGCTGTGGTATTTGACATCAGTCAAGTGTTAAAAGGAAAAAGTTCTTTGGAAATGTTATCTTTGAAGGTACTGTATCTCTTAAACTTGCAATGAAAAGGTTGAATGGTATAACATGTAACAATTATTGTAGAAGGTAAAACCAATCATTGTGTAAAGTATGTAGTACAAGACAAAACATTGGAAGGATCAAACTGTTGGTAGGGCCTACAGTAAAATAATTCCCTGGTCCTTTATTATCAAAATTTAAAAACTCTAATATTATTATGAACTGTTAGTGCACTAACGTTACATAGCCTAGGCCTACGTGTGACTGACCAAAGCCTAAGATGTACTAGGCCTAGTACTTTTGTATGGTTTATTTTACAAAAGATATACAAAACGCAGGATTGGCACCAGCTCAAAAATTTGAAGGGGGAATTCCCCCTTGGTCTAATTTATTTATTTGGGGGGGGGGAGGGGGGAATCTGTGAATCTTGGGGGGAGAAAGATTCTAGCCATGTCAAATCCTAGAAAAAAAAATTGAAACATACCAGGGGTACAAATTTACAAACCAAAAGTGATGTAACTATATCCCACCCCCACCTCTTCCTACATTTCCCAGTTGGCAAAAGTGTGGCCTATAGACAATTTATAAGTTAACCCAATGGCAATACCATCACAACCACTGACCATGCATGCCTTGGCTATAGGCACTTGCAGTCACTGATTCTTTAGCCTGGGAAAGCTCCTGTCTTCTGTACCGATTGCATAATCAGCTGAAGATATTCTGAAACAAGGGTAATAGTAATAGGCCTATGAGTAACGAGTAATATGGGCGATCCCTGTAACCCCGCGCCAATTGCCAACTGACGAAATGACTGTGAGGACACCAAGAAAAACAATTCTGAATTGGTATCAACAGAGAGTAGGCTATAGGCCTAGGCTAGGCAAATTGTACTTTTGTACTGTAGAACTGTAAGCTTGCCTTGTGGGTATAGCCTACCCCGCACAAAGTGTGCAAACGAAGAAAGCTAGTAGGCCTAATAAGCATCATACAAACGGTAAAAGTAATTGAGAGTAGCTTTGTACACGAATGGGCTTGGGCTAAGATACACTGTACTAGCACTGGTAGTAGTACAGTACTAGTATTACGTACATACAGTGTCTGTCATACATTTTTAGTTTGTTAGTGTTACTATTACTACCGGTAGTGTTTGGCCAGTGTCACTGACACAAATCGAACTTCCAATCAGTTTGTCATTGACAGAATTAACTTAAACTCACCGGATGGAAAAATTGATAAATAACATTGTACTTATGTAATACGAACAACACTGCCAAAAATAAAAGCAAGAATATGCTCCCGACTGTAAGTAATACAACTTCGAAAATCGCCATTGTGTGCAATTTCACCGTGGACACGATCAGCTGTACTGTGTAATCACGAAATCACGTTGTCGTTGTTAACCAGACCGGCTATTACAGTGTGTGTAAACTACAGCTACACTCAAAGTCACATGCATCAATGACCTTTGAACTTTCATTTTAACAACAAAGCATAGTATGGAAGCTTTAACCGTCCGCACAGAAGTGGCCGGATATGGCATTGTTGATTTTGTTTGTGACTTTCACTTGGATCTGACTTTTAATCGTTAAGATGACAAAGACATCTTAGATGGGTTCATGTGACTTACACATTAGATGATGTCTCACCACTTGTATGCTACACACCGGTGCTTACCGCTGCAACCCGTGTTTGCAACGCCGTACTTTCGTTAATGGTGACCGCTGTCGCGGCTGCCATGGCATCCCGCCAAATTTCTGTCAAGAGTTCAGGTCTAAGTCAGTTCCAACTGATATTAAGATATAAACATAAATAGGAAACTGCACAATAAGGTGGTTTGCAGTCGAAAGGAGGACAAATTCAAAATATATTTGTACATAATTGTGTAAAAATTTATCAATCATACAAGACTGGAGGAGAGCGGAGGACGCTTCTGGGAGTCGGATGTTCTTTATTTTAGCTCTCCTTTAGTTCTCCAGAATCCTAGTTTTTCTCGTTTAGGGCTTGCCATCCTTTTTAGGGGTTTTATCGTTTTAGTCTTTTAACGTGTCTTTTAGTCATTTTTGTGTGTCGTTTTTCTTTTTATGGGATTTTACACCTGTTTTTGCATCTACTGTTTATTTGGACTTGTCTCGTGTTTTAGCCCCACTGAGCGGCCTACCGCATTCCAAGTACAGGCATAGGCCAAATTTAGCTTCTCACACAGCATTGTACCCATTAGTCACCCCTCTATTACGCGTTTTTACCTGACTTACCTCTCCTACGCCAGCTTCATTATGTTTTTAAGTCATATTTTTTATCCTACCAGGAATTTTAGCCTTTACTGGTTGGAGGATAGTAAACCCTGTTCATACAAAGTTTGGAACAGATCAACCGCCACCTTTCCTGGAGGGACATTGGGCCCCGCCACTTCTAAACCACAAGCTTCATACTCCATTTAATCCGGTGAGTTCGTTCCATTTTTCTACATCATACGGACACAAATTACTAAAATTCACTAAACCTAAAGTTCCAGCCCATGTAGGCTAATACTTCTCGTCACCTTACTAGAGGGTGATATTGAATGTAACCCAGGTCCAGGACGGAAACCAAAGTTTCCATGTCAAACTTGTCACAAAGCACCACCAAATGGGGCCAGAAGGCCATCGAGTGTGACAAATGCCAGGACTGGTTCCATGCCACTTGTCTTAACATGAATGATGCGATTTATAATGTTTTATCCGAGCATCTTTCTTATTCATCGTCATGCTGTAATCACCTGATCACACTCTGGAACATGCATGTAAATCATCACCCATACTCAGGCGTCGAACTCTCCTCCAGTATGAACTGGAAAAGACATATAAACCAATTAGTAGTTAAGGCAAACCGAACTTTGGGCCTACTAAGGCGTAACCTTTCGCAGTGTGACGTCGATACTAAGACTGCAGCATACTTTGCCCTTGTCCCGCCCATTCTCGATTACTGCTGTACTGTTTGGGACGCATATACACAATCTGATAAAAATTCTATAGAAAATGTCCAGAGGCGTGCTGCCAGATTTATCTTAAACAACTACAGTCGTCAGGCTAGCGTCTCTGAAATGATAAATCAGCTTAAATGGGACAGTCTTGAGACTCGACGACTTAGGGCTGGCCTTGTTGTTATGTATAAAGAAACACATGGTCTACTCCCAAGCAATGTAGCGGAATATCTTATTGGCCCTTTAAAGCATGCTCGTCCGACTACTCGTCGTACTAGTGGTAGATATTTATTTATTTATATATGTAGAGTCGGGCCCGTAGCCAGCTTCACATTTTTAGGGGGGCAAGTGTTGTGATTGGGGGGCATAAAATATTCCACCACATTAATTATTATGCAGTTTCAATTTTCATCTGGGGGCAAAAATATTTTTTTGGGGGGGCATGGCCCCGAAATGCCCCCCCCCGTGGCTACGGGCCCGGGTAGAGTACGTAACCCTCCTCCTCCTTTTTAAGATTTTTGGCAGCGTGAACTACTTTTCGATGGGTGAAAGATCTCATCATGTGGTGTAATATATGGCAGGAATTAGTGGCCCGCCGAGCCTGGACAAAGTGTTATGTTCAGCACATGGCTACTAGGAGCTGTAGCCTCTAGGGCTGAATTAGAAAATTCGGATTCTAAACATTGAAATTTGAAATGTTTAGCCTATTGATATTCATTACCGGTACTCCTACAGTGTGAATGTTCAACAAATGTTCAATTCATTGATTCCCGAATATTGCAATTTCTCCAATAATCACCCCTCCGCTTCCACTTTCAATACCGTCCATGTTAACCATACTAAGCAGGGAAAAATTCACAAACGTTGTTAGGTACAAGGGTATGTTTAATCGCTAAACATGTTTCATGTTTGCCCTTCGTGACGGAAGCCACGAAGAGCAACTAAGCAGGCTGTTGGTGGAATCATGGAGCTATTCCGTAATAACACCATGGTGGAATGAAGTGTACTGCCTTACTGGAATACATAAACTTTTGTAAGTTGCAATAATACTTGATCATGAAGTTCATTTTCAACTTGTAAATTATTGAATTAGAAATTTTAAATAGCTTTGCAACAATTTATTCGATTTACAACGACTCATTTGTAGCTCCATGCAGGTAGCTGCCAGCTCGAAGACAGCTCCCTGCTCCACGGTTGGAAACTTTCCACTTATGTCCCCGGCAAAATTAATCTTGGTTTTTCTGTTTTTTGAAACTCAGTAATTTCAAGTTCTTGTGCAGCGCCACCCATTTTGAAAGTTTTTAGCTTGACTGCGTTTTATCTTCGTAGAAAGCTGTCATGCCATACTCCTTTGCCAGTTACTTTGGGAGCCTAACGAAGGGCATGAACAAACAGATATGTTCCGCAGGGGAGTGTTTCTTGCGAAATTTACTCAAAAAAGTCAGAAACTTAAAGTGTACCCAAAGTCTAAAAATTCAAACATGTATGTTAAAAGCTTGAAAAATCCATCCAGATGGTCCAACTCCCATCTTTACAGGACATCCAATCCTGAGTTGAAATATAAAATGGTAAGCTTGTTCACACAAATTTAAACTGGTAGATTGCGCAACAATTTGTGATGTCATTATTGTACTACTCGAATTACCGCCTTGTTTTTCTTTGTATTTATTTAAGCCACTGCACCTTGTGCCAAAATGTGATCACTTCCTCACTGTCATAGGGTTACTTGACTATACAAGTCCTCTCCATTCAACCTACTATGAAAGGAAACAGTAAATGTTTTAAGGTCATATAAACATTTTACTTTCAAAAGCAAAAAAAGCAGGTAATTGCCATTAATCCATACATTACGTCAATGCTGTCATGCTCAGATATTAATATGATTTATTTTGATGTCCACAATGTTGCAAACACCCCAGAGCTTCTGTGGGCATCGTCTCCGATTCCCCAAGGCCGGGCGTTGACCCTAGACGCCAGCAAGAGCCCTAAGGCTACCCTGTACGTCACGCCAGAGAAGTGAGTTCTGCACGTTCCCGCGACGTATTTGGCGCCTGTTGGCCATTCCGTCATTTTCGCGTCAACACCGGAAAAAGACATTTGCTTCTTAGCTGTCTGAAGTGGGAACTTGGATATTATCACTGTGAATCAAATCAAGTTCAAATATGCAAATCAAAGGAGAAGTAAACGGGCTAGTGCCACCAGGTGTGGTACCTTTAGTTAGTTACTTAGCTAGTTAGATGAGGTTTTACGGCTCAGTTTGTAACCAATTGGTTTAAGTCGGGCCGGCCACGGCCTTTTTTCCAGTTGTGGTACATTCAGAGTACGTGGTACAATGTTTCGAAGAAAATAACAATGTGTAGTCGCATAAGTGACCTCGGGTTGCCAAAAAAAAAATTCGTAAAAGGTATATCATGATGACGTCATCTTTAAGGATCCAATGGTATTCAAAATTTCTCCCTAACCCTATGAATCGTTCAGAGGAAGCAACGATTTCTTCAGTGAGATGAGAACGTCACCATGGCAGACGTCATAAGAGTTATTCTCGCAAAGGAAAGCAAATCTGGTTAGTTAACAGGTTATCCCGAGGGCTCTTTAGTCCGGCAGTTGATCACTTCGTCATATGTGAAGGAAAATATAATACCGATACTCTAAAGCTGCTCGTCACGATATGACCCCGAACATATTCAGGACACCCCAGGCTAACTACGTTCACAAATTGGTGACTGCACTTTAAAAAATCTAACAACAGCTTCAAATACAAGCTACTTATATTGGTCAATAATGACTTGTGTAGATCATGTGTATTATCTGTTCTTTTCAGCCAATCAAGAACAGGACCGAGCATGACTGACTTGATGTAGAGGTCTGAGAGTCGAGAGGTTGGCCACTTAAGTTGTGCTTTCGGTGACGTATGGTGTGCTTCAGGAACGTAGCTCCTTAGTGGAGCAGAACTCCTTCGGGAGTAATGTTTGGAGTCGTCCCTTGGCTCTTCGCCAGAGAGTCGAGAGGACTTTTGAAAAAAAGTACTCTGATTGGTCAATAATGATTTGTGCAGATCGATACAATAAGATGCAATGTAACACATTGCACAGCAGACAGCTATACACTTTCATAATTATTTTATAAGTGAAAGAAAACAACTTTAAAGGCATTGTCTGGTGGCACTTAAAAGGGGTCTTACGTAAAAGATAAAAAAAATTTTCAAACCCCATACCAAAACTCCATTCCTAACTCAAGATATCACTTCCTAAAGATCAGCTAGAAATACCTCCAGGTTTCCACAGGTCACAGAACGTGATCCTTAGTGGGCAAATTGCCTCAGATTCCTTTTGTTTTTCTTTATAATTGGATACATTATTTGTCCTTGAAATTTGATGCCGTTGAAATTTTTAGATATTTTTCCGTGTAGATATAGTGAAAAACTGTTCCATACTTATGGTACAGCAAAACAAGTTATGAAATATTCAATATAGCGATATTAACATTATAAAGAAATACAAAAGATACATCTAATTAATTTGCCCAGATGACATCACAGATTTCCCATCATGCACTTAGGGACCTGAAAATGAACCATTTCTTCAAAAATTCATATCTTCCAAATGCAAAATGCTATTGAGATGGGGTTTTCACTGCCTTACACAGAAAATTTTTCTGCTTTTTTTTTGGAAACAGTAAATTTGGTCACCAGAACATGCTTTTAATAGTGGGTTTGATAAATTTCCAGTCAATGCCAAATATGAACAGCGCCATCTCTAGATTAGTCCTCTTCAGTCGGAATTTTGCAGTAGCTTATTTATAAACTGAAGGCCGATGCCTGTTTTTAAATTTCCTTCGTTTTAAAATGTAAACGAGCTCTTCCTGACGATAAATTGAGGGGTATAAACCAGCCTTAATAGAGGACTTAATCACGTGGTTCTCATTGGAGATTAAAGCTAGTCGACCTGAGCTGTTGGCCCGGACTCCTTTAAGAAAAGTATCTTGTCGAATTGCCCTCTATACAACACTAGAAAAACTGAATGTGAGGACTATCTTCCAGCTCCTGGTAGAAAAGCCCTTCCATGTTAAGGGTAGATCACTCTTGCGATGCTCAATTCTTCAGATAGACAGCCAGACAGCTGTGCCACAACTAGGCCTACTGAAACTTTTACTGAGCGTACGTTGAAATTGTACCAAAAAAATGTAAGCAAGCTTACCGTGGTTATTGTTTTTCATGATAAATATACGTTTCTTTTTTTATAAATCACTTTTTGGTAGTGGCAATTGCTCTTTTCATAAACAAAAAATAAAAAAGGAATAAATAAAAATAAAGAAAGTTGCAACATAAAGGGATAAATAATGGGGGTTGATGAAGAAGACCTTTGATAACTATCAGATTACGAGTAGCTTCTACATTATTTTGCACTTGAAATTTCAACTTTGTTGGGATAACATGACAAAGCTGTGGAAACTTGCCACATGGAGCTTATTTCAGTCCAGTCAACTGAGTTACCTTCATAGCAGGTGTCGAATTTTTGACGCACATATGTTGGTATTACGAGTGCGGCCAATATACGTGCAGGAGTAACGTACGCGTCCACCAAGTGGGCAATCAACTGAGTTTCCTCGAAACTCATTTCATTATGGTAAGTCTATATCAGAGATTGAGTTTGCTCTGAGTTTTGAACTGGAATCTATTAGTGATTGGCTGTCTGAAAACAAACTTTCTTTGCACTTAGGTAAAACTGAATCAATTTTCTTTGCTTCCAAACGGAGAGTTCATAATGCTAATGTAATCAATGCACATTGTAATGGTACAGATATTGAATCCAAGAAGAGTGTAACCTATCTAGGTTTATCTTTTGATCAAACTTTGTCTGGGGAATAAATTGCTAATAATGTTTTGTCTAAATGCTCAAGTAAACTTAAATTTTTGTATAGAAACACTCGTACTTCTAATATGAACCAAGAAACTCCTTGTCTCTGCTTTGATCCAATGTCACTTTGATTATGCATGCTCAGCTTGATATAGTGGTTTGTCTTGTAAATTAAAAGGGAGGTTGCAGGTTATGCAAAATATTATAATTAGGTACATGATGTCAGCTACCCCTACAGTAGAACTCATATTGGTTACAGTATGATCAATTTAAAAAAGTAGGTTTGCTCCCCGTTGATTACAAAGTTGATCAGTAAAAACTTGGCCACATGTTTCACATATAGTAAGTAATAATGCGCCTAACTATTTAACCCCATAGCTATAAGAGTTAGTAGTAGGCATAGTCTTCATACCAGATCTAGTCAGTCACTTTGTCTTGTTGTTCCAAGAGTAGGGGGTTTTGACAAGAGTTCTTTCTAGCATACTTTAATTACTTAATGGAATAGTTTGCCGTACCAAAACTGTGCAATAATAAAGATAGTTTCAAGAGGTATTAAAAATCATTTTTATGGAGTAAATTGGAATCAAATCATATGAGAAATTTTGTCTATGCATAATTTTTTATTTTCATTTTATATTTTTGCTACAAATTTTTAGACTGTCCACTGTCTTACCTTTTTTGGTTAATATCAATTTTTTTTATCTTTTTAATTTTATTTTATTTTTGTTTTTATTTTTTACATTTAGTACATTTTTGTACCTCTTAGGACCACATTGGAAATAAGTGTTTTCACTTTAATGTGTTATCCTTGGTTAACTTTTGTATTTGTATGTATTCTTACATTTATAAATTTTTATCGAATAAATTCAATCAATCAATTGATAGGAACTCAGTTGACTCAATTATAACTAGATCCATACAACATGCAAGTGAACACACTTTTACCATGTTGTCTGAACTGTTGGATTTTACTGAGCCTAGCATTATTTTCATCATAATGAGATGTTATCATGACAGACTCGATTATTTCGCCAAAATATGGGAACGTTTGGAGAAATAAGGGTAGTCTTACTCAAGACCGTAGTATTAGTTTGTACACACTAGTGCCACGTTCATCGGGACTTACTGTGAAGACGTCCTCTACTGCCTTCAAATTTCTATTCGATACTACGTTAGTAATGAACGAAATACTAAAAGTGTGTACAGTCTAGTTGACAAGCGCCCTAATTTTATAAAAAAACGCGAGAAGCGAGAAGTGAAAATTTTACTAACATTTTGACCAAGACTAGAATTAATTAGGGATGCTTATAGCCTGGATAACTTATGTAGCAGAGTTTTAGGCATAGACCCCACGTAGGAGTTTTCGAGTATATTTGTCCAGGGACCATTTCTACTCGAGTTTCGACTCCAATTCTGATGTAACAACCAGGACTTCCATACCTTAGTTTGTTTTTTATGTTAAAAAATTAGGGTCTCTCGAATCTTCCCCGGCTATATTACTGCACGTGGCAGGCCACCACGTGAGAATCTAGGCCCTGTTGGAATTATAATTGGTCATTATTGCTTTATCCAAATCGATTTTTTATCGGACGCTAATAAGGAAGTTGTTTTCGCATGCAGATACGTGATACTCAGCGACAGATCTGCAACATATGCTACAAAACTGTTTTTGTTTACCCAGTTCGTTTGTGCATAGTTGCTTAATAAATGTAGGGAAATAAATCACCAAATGTACAAAAAATACTCCTGAATTTTTCAGAAAGTAGGAGTGGGAGTTTGGGGCTGGCAAGTTGGTTTCAAACACTGGTGTCGAGTCATTGTAATTATGAAATGTGATGTCGCCCGACGAAATGTAGTGCGTGCGTAAGTAATTAATAGAGGAACACTTCACATGAGTCAAACCAATCTTAATGACGACTGACAACCCGATAACAGTTCTCTTATTACTTCCTATGTTGCTTCTATTTAAAACGTAACGACTGTCGTTGTAAACTTAAATGCCAGCTAAAAAAGAAGCTATGTGTTACCAGTAGACCAAAAGTTTCTCAACCTTTTTCAAGCTCGAGACCCACTTTAGATCGTCGAAATTACCCTAGAGTTAGTGTTGTACCGAATTTGCAAGTAGCCGATATAACCGATAACGATATTTTAGTTCTCAATATCAACCGATACCGATCCTATACCGATATATGGGAAATAAGCTTTCGGCAACTAACCATAGTCTACGGGACACCACAATGAAGCGTAGTTTCATCTTAATGAGGGCTAAATATTGGAACTTGCATTCAGAAGTACCGGTACTCAAATAGTGCACCATTTTCATGACATATGCGACGATGAATATCGGTAAAGTTATATCGCAAAATTTTTGCCGATACCGATACGGAATAAAAATAGGGAATACCGGCCGATACCGATGGTGAATACCGAAAATCGTTTCAACACTACCTAGACTACTTTTCAGTTTCATCATTAACTGATAAATTAAGTTCCACTTATACTTGAAAAATTTAAAGGAAGGGTTTAGCAAAATATTAATCTTCATATTTGAAGTTTTTAAAATTCCTATCCCTCTCATGCATTTACATTTCGATATCATGAAATTATGGATGAGAAAATGTCTTGTACATGTCCTACACAGAAGTTTTTCAATTTGGAGGCGGTAGCTGGATGTTCTGAAACAAAGATATTACAAACTTCGTTCCCATTGTGACACCATTGTAACAAAATTTGCGACCACTGCAAAGTTTAGTATATATATACATATATATACTATTTTCACATGGCTGTAACGTCCGAGTCAGGACTCGGACTCGATTCCGGACTCGAGTGAATTGGCCCGGAATGAGGGACGCCCGAAGTGGAATTGGCCCCAAATGGTCTGCAGCTGGACTCGGACTCGAAACCTATTCCAGCCGAGTCCATAAAATGAATTATCATAAATATAACTTAAGGTTAAATTGTTAACGGTGCACAATATAACAAGTGAATGGCCAACTACAATTAACTGAATTACAAAGTGAACCTGGATATGAAATTGACTCCAAAATATCCGTTTTAACGCAATGTAATTACACACTGACAGTAGTGAAAAAAGCGTTTTTACGAAATGCTACATTGTCAAAAATGGCCGGACTCGGAATTGGCCTGGAATTGAGTGACCTGGAATCGGAATTGGCTCAGGATGGGAGGGTACTGTCCTCGGAATTGGCCCCGAATGGTGTGACCAATGGAATCGGAATTGGCCCGGAATCGGATTAGGTGGACTCGAATACAGCCCTGTATTTTCATTGCATACATGACGGTATAAAGACTTGTGCCCAATGAAATTAACGCCATTTTGACATTGTGAATTGTGAGAACTATCATTATTTATTCTACATATCAAAGAGACCCATACACCGGGGAGGGGAGAAAATCGCCTAAGTTGGTGGTTCGGGTATAAGAAGGACTTGGTGAGTCTCCTAGTTAATAACTATGACATGTTGTATAATTTAAAATTTAAAGATCATGTGACATGCCACCAAAAAGAGCTGTTTTAATTGTCAGTTAAAGAATTAAGTCTTCCAATGAAAGATCCGTTGGAATTATTTCAACATCTTTTACCGTTCTCAAAAATACGTCTTCCAAGTTTGGAAGTTTCTGAAGAAACCCATTGCCTATGCAAAGATAATGATGTGGAGTGTTTCACAGTGTTAAGATTTTTTTGTTAGCTCTGTATAAATTATCTCTTATTTACTGATCATTTAGTTTACAGTTTGTTGAGTAATATTTCTGAAGGAAAGAATTTTAACTTTCATAATAAACCCCTCAGGGGATAACAATGCTACCAGTGTCCTTGAAGTTAAGGTTGAAAAAACAAGGCTAACATGAGCCACATATGGTATGTCCATCTCATGATGTCACATATTTGCATATTTAGCTCATGTTTATTTATGATACACGTGTGAAATAGAAATTACCCTGTAAAATGGTCAATATTTGATGGATTTTAATGGGAATTTCGGCTATTTTCTGGATCTTGAGTGCTTTTTACACCAAATATTCAGCTATGTGATTTTCATGTCAGACAACCTTTAAAGGATTTTTAGGGAATCTCAGAAGTCAACCCTGACCAAGTTTCATCCATAAATAACATTATCTTTAAAAAAGCATTTCAAACACATGATTACATCTGGTCAATTGAGCATAATCCCTGGTTTCTGCACGATCTTGACGCGGGCCCGTAGCTACGGGGGGCATTTAGGGGCAATGCCACCAACAAATTTTTCCTGTCCCCTCAGATGAAAATTGAAACTGCATAATAATTAATGCGGTGGAGTCTTTTATACCCCCCAATCACAACACTTGCCCCCAATCACAACACTTGCCCCTTAAAAATATGAAGCTGGCTACGGGTCGGTCTTGACGGATAAAGATATTTCTGACAAAAGCTAGTAGAAGATGAATGCACTGCGAATAGTTTGTGCAGAACTCGTGCTTCTTTGGTGGGTTCCAGGTTTGGCGCAAGATGGGGACGGGCCACCCTCGGGCCGGGAAGACTGGCCCTCCCTTAGGGAAAATTTTCTAATTTCGTCTTGGGGCCTTCACTACAATAAAGAATGTCATCCCCAACATCCACTCGAACGGTTTACATACTTTTGATCTCTAAGAAGGTAGATTCTTAAATGAAAGCTACAAAATTTAAAATTTTCTGCAGTAAAAACCATAATTTTTCCAAATCTTGTACAACAAAAACACCAAATTTTCAATTTTTTTCTTTTACAACGATCTAAACTTTTTCAATTTTCTTCAGTAAAAACAAACTTTTAGGCTACTTCAAGCGACGAAAATATTTTGCCTTCACCATCCTTCAGGCAACATTTCGCCTTTCGTAGCTTCGAGTTGCTGACCTCCGTCAGGGCCGTTGCGACCGGGGGTGTGGTGGGTGTCTCACATCCCAAAGTTCGTCAGAGCGACGGCAGTCGGAAAATCTGAAATACCAGTTGGAATTTTGACTCCTCAGTCTAGAATATTTTTCCGACTGAGCCTTTGTCAACATTGTATCTATTTTCCAACTAGATCAAGTGAGAATAATAACAAACATTATTTTCTTCACGTAAAATCGAATTAAAACTGTCCTTTGACATCTTAGTTATGAAAAATTTCGGGGCGCTTCGTGCGCATGCGTCACGGTTTGCGTTTCGACTCATTTATTACCATTATTGAGGTAATTATACATGGAACTATTCCGATCGCAACACTTTCCGAAAAACAGAGATACATCTCCACACATCTGTAGAGCCCCGTATCAGTATGGGATCTTTCAATCTAATCTGCAGCATACTATAGAAGGTTAAATGAACGTATTTGACGCTATACATTTTTCAAAAAAAAAAAAAACATTGCCGAGCGCTTTGCGCGCAGCCATTATCGGTATAGATGGTGATTGTTAATACACTTACAACCAACAATTATTCTGAAAGGCGCTTTTTCGTCCTTCATTCCTTTTGCTATACCTATCAGACTGGAAGCCATTCGTATGGAGTTTTCGTTCAAAATTAGTGAAATCCGATAGATGTTAAGTGCTCGGCGTCCTACTCTATATTATCATTTGGATGACAGGTAAGAAGCATATGTCTTTGCCCAATTTTATATAATTGATCCAGAGCTTCCAGGTATCTGCCAGCCTTAGATACCCTTTTATAGTAC